>JAQZBX010020090.1:0-27987 GCA_029593785.1 Cabassous unicinctus
CTGGATTTTCTCTATCTTTTTATCTATCTGTTCTATCTGTTCAATTTCAGATGTATTGTCTTCCACATCACTAATTCTTTCCTCTGCCTGTTCAAATCTGCTGTTATGTCCTTTCAGTTTCTTTTTTATTTCTTAGCTTGTGCCATTCATCACTATTATATCTGTTATCTTTTCATGTATGTTTACAATTTCTTCAGTATGTTCTCCCAGTGTCTTCTTAATATACTTGATTTCTTCCTTCACTTCATTAAGTTGGTCCATGATATTTGTTTGGACAAGTTTGATTAATTGTTTGATGGTCTGTATCCCCTCTTGTTTTTAGTTTGTTCTTTGGACTGGGCCATGTCTTCCTGTTTCTTAGTATGGTTTGTTATGTATTGTTGCTGTCCGGTCATCTTTTTATCTTGATGGGTTTATTCAGTTGATTAGCTTCTCTCTCTACTCTAGGATTTTATTTAGTTGCTGTTTTTGTGTGTGTGTTAAGTTTTCTCTTTCACACTTTTGTTCCTGTTATTTTATTTCCCAACTGGTGTCTATGTTTCCTTGAAGTAAAAATATTAGAGCCATTGACAGCAAAAGAGTTAAGAAATGAAAAAGGATAATACTACTAATAATAGTAAAATTTAGTAAGGGAACCATATAAGACCTTGAAAAATGAATATTTAACTCACATAAGCAATGTATATTAATAGGAATAAAAAAGTGGTGTACCAACAACGAAAAGGGAAACTGAATAGAGAAAAACATATAGAATGAAAGCCAGAATCATGAGGAGTGAAGGAAATAGAAAAGAAAAGATCAAAAATTCTTAGTAAATAAAAGAATACAGGATAGACAAGATAGAAATAAAAACCAGATAAATTAAGGACTAAACAAAGAAAGGTGGAATGTAAGAACCACAACAGAAAGCAGAGGATAAAAAGATGAATGAAGTAAAGAGATGGCATTGGTAGACCATGTCAGTATACACAGAAAGTGGAAATAAAGGAAGAGGAAATACAGCAAACAAGAAACAAGCCAGCAGCACCTAATTAAGAAAAAAAAGACAAGAAAGAAAGGTGGGTGAAAGAGGAAAGAAAAATCAAAACACAAAAAATCAAACACACAAGCAAACTGTCAAACACAAGCTAAGGAAAAAGAGCCTTCCCTCTTAGACCTCTGAAAAACTTCTCAGGCTGCTGGTATTCATCAATTAATTACCCTGTTGCCTGCCCTCTCTAGGTTTTGAAGAGGGTTTTAGCAAGTAAACTAAGTTTCAATTTTTTTAAAGTAACCTTTTTTTAGGAAAAATAAGAGACCCAAGAAAAACTAATTCAAAAATAATATTTAGGTTTTCCCTGTCCTATAGTATCAACGGGCTATTTGATATCCTTGCGGATCACTGCTCTAAAAGGAGCCAGAAATTGAACTGGGGACCTTGTATATTCCAGGTAGAATCTCCTCCACTGAGCTAACCTTTCTAGTTGGATATGTTATCTCTTCAGAAAGCTATCCAGTCCCTTTCCCTTAGGCAGATTTAACTCTTTGCATTTGGGTAGATTTTTGCTGATTACTACTCTCTCTGTCTCTGCCCCATTATTATTCTTGTTGCTTTTTCTCCCAGTGTGCCAGGAGGCAATAGCCTGTGTGAGTGGATAACCACCCCCGCCCATTTCACTGATCAGGTTGAGTTCCCATCTGAAATTCAAATGGGGCCTTGGCGGCTGAAATCACCACAGAAAAATGACTCTCAACCCTCTTCCAGACCACTGCTCCTCCCAGGAGTTCCTAATAGGTTATTGGAAGCTTATTAAGTGCTTACTACTGCCTTCCTATATTCAGGGAGTTGAATTTTGATAGTTTTCATCTCAGGACTAGTCAATAGCCTGACCACCCCTTCCCAGGTTAAGTTTCTCTATCCCAGGGTGGTTAGGTAATCTTCTTCCTGGTGCCACCTCAAGCCAGCTGGTATGTACACCAAAGCTCAAATGGGATCCAGACAATAAAAGCCACAGAAAGGAAACCCACCTCCACCCCTCACCAGCACCCTCCCACACTAGAAGAACCCTGCCTCCTGCTGTGTGGCTGGCAAATGTGGGAGCTCACAGCAGCATTGTGCCCCGATGGTGGGGCTTAGCTGTCTACAGTTTCCAGCCACGGAGTGAGAAATTCATGGTTTTACCTTGAGCAACTTATCCCCCTGTGCAGCTCCCTCCAGAATGATACCCTGAAGCCTCTCACTCTGTGGGTTCCTAAACAACCACTTGGTCAGGATCTTACCCCCACTCATCCGTCTCTTGAGAGAGAGATGGTGAGCACCCTTTTAAACTGATGTCATCTTGCTGCTTCTCCTCAATAGTATGATCTTCATATTTTTTTCAGAATTAGTAACAAAGGTCTCACAACAATGCAAGGTGTTGATGGTGGGTTGATGTATGGGATCACAGTATGATATTATGCATGTTTGCTTGGTATATTAACAACTTTTACTATACACTTATTGTTTATGTATGTTCATATATAAATGGCTTAACAATAATATGAAGTGGGTTAGGGGGAAAATACAACAAATATAAGATGATTTGGTTGTTAGTAATATTTTGAGGGTACTCATTCATCATTAGTTAAAAGCATTCACATCAATCAAGGTATTGGTGGTATGGTAGGATATGAGAGCCCTGTATTGTGTTATTTATGTTTGCTTTGTAAGTTCACAACTATTAATATGAAATTATTGACTATATATTTTTATGTATGAATGATATACTTTAATAATTAAAAAAAGAATATTTTTATAAATTGAAGAGAGAAATAGATGTCTCTACAATAATAGTTAGAAATTCAAATATACCACTGTGAGTACTGGATAGGATATCTGGACAGAAGATAAATAAAGAAACAGAGAATTTTAATAATATGATAAATGAACTAAATCTAACAAGTATCTATAGAGCATTGCACCCAAAAACAACAGGATATACTTCTTTTCAAGGGCTCTTGGATCTATCTCCAAGATAGGCATATGTTGGGTCACAAGACAGGACTCAATAAATTTTAAAAACTTGAAATTATACAAAACACTTACTCTCTTAATAACAGAATGAAGCTGGAAATCAGTAATAGATGGAGTGATGGTTAGTCTAATTTGTCAACTCAGCCACATAATTGTGCCCAGGTTTTGGTCAAGGAAGCACTGTGTTAATTGTAATATAAGGACATGTATGGGCTTTAGTCATCAGTTAGTTTATAGCATAGATGGCTGATTACATCTATGATGACCCTGGATATTACCAATTGGATCAGGCTGAATTTATTGACATGGGCCCACAAACAGAAATTCTGGATTCAGCACTGTAGTGCAAGGCATTACAAAGCGCTCTAACAATTTGTTTGTGTGGCTGATGGAAACATGGACCAAAAGGTGTCCTAGCATGTCTGAGGTTAACATGCTTGATTTTCCTTGGTATACAGTATAAGAAAGAATTCAAAGGCCTAGAGAGATTGGAATGTTAGAACGGATTTACCTTTTAAGACCTGCCGACCCAACCCAGGTATGTCTAGAGGACACACCTTTAACCAAGACTAAGGAATAAATTTATAAGTCTAACTCCATCTTCCCTGAAGAGTTCTGTGGTTGCTCCTCTCTGTTGTCCAGATATTACTGTAGAGAGGGCTGTGGGGGAATTAGAATCCTAAGACATTATGGGGATGGTCAAATCTGGAGCCAGTAAAGGTCAAGTATAAGCAGTTAATCAAAGACAAGGTGCGTGTGGTACCACAATGAAAGGCAGATTCAAAGCCACACTCAAAATAGTCTGAGTTGCATAGAGCTATGGTATTGGCTAATAGATTATGGGGTACCTATAATATATAATTTAGCAGTCTACTAAATTTCTTCTGGATCTGTATAAGCAGAAGTGTTCTGGGTCAAGTGAACAAAACCCTAACTCAGATTACAGATGCAGTGAATCATAGCCCCTTAATCAATTCCCAGGCTTGATAAAGATTACAGACCCAGCACTGCATCAATTAGAAGGCCATGTCCCCTTGGGAAAGGATCCTGTTATATTGCAAAAAATTTATACTGTTAATATTCCTCCCACCTTTCCCAAAGGAGACTTCCAGACTTTTACCCTAGTAAATGTGCAATGGGGAAAAGGAAATGATCAGACATTTTGGAGAGTATTAGAAACTGTTTTGGAAGTGTCATTAATTCCAGGAGATGCAAAACATCTCTGTTGTCCACCAGTCAAAGCAGGAGCTTATGGAAGTCAGGTGATTGATGGAGTTTTAGCTCAGGTCCATTTCACAGTGTGTCTAGTAGGTCCCAGGACCCATTTTGTGGTAATTTCCCCAGTTCAAGAATGCATAATTGGAATAGACATATTCAGTAACTGGCAGAATTCCCACATTGGATCGCTGACTTGTAGAGTGAAAGTTAGTATGTTAAGAAAGGACAAGTGAAAACCAGTAGAAATGCTTATGCCTAGCAAAACAGTAAATCAAAAGCAATACGAATTCCTGGAGGGATTGCAGAGATTTTTGCCACCATAAATGATGGTGGGGTGGTGATTCCCAACAAATCTCCATTCAACTCTCCTATTTGACATGTGCAGAAAACAGATGAATCTTGCAGAATGATGGTAGATTATCATAAAATTAACCAGGTGGTAACTCTAATCACAACTGCTGTGCCAGATGTGGTATCATTTCTTGAGTAAATCAACACAACTCCTGGTACCCAGTCTGCAACTGTTGATATGGCTTTTTTCTCAAATGCCATTAGTTAGGACCAATAGAAACAGTTTGATTTCAGCTGGGAAGGCCAGCAACATACCCTCACTGTCATGCCTCAGGGGTATATCATCTCTCCAGCCTTATGTGATGATATTGCCCACAGGGAGCTTGATCATCTCTCCCTCCCAGAAGACATAACACTGTTCCATTATATTGATGATATCATGTTGGTAGAACCTAGTGAACAAGAAGTAGCAAAGACTCTATACTTATTGGTAATGCATTCACCTGAGAGAGGATGGGAGATAAATCCAACAAAAATACAGGGGCCTTACACCTCAGTGGAATTTCTAGGTGTCCAATGTTGTGTGGCATATCAAGATACCCCTTGTAAAGTGAAGGATAAGCTCTTACATCAGGACGCTCCTCCAACCAAAAAATAGGCATAACACTTAGTTGGACTCTTCGGATTTTGGAGACAACACATTCCTCTATTGGGTGTGGTACTCTGGAAATTTTACTGAGTGACCAGAAAAGTTGCTAGTTTTGATTAGGACCAGAACAAGAGGAGGCTCTGCAACAGGTCCAGGCTGCTGTTGAGCCATATCATCCAGCAGATCCAAAGATTCTGGAAGTTTCAGTGGCAAATATCGATTCTGCCTGGAGCCATTGGCAGGTTCCTATAGGAAAATCACAGTGCAGATACTTAGGATTTTGTAACAATGTCCTGATAGCGTCTGCAGATAACTGATCTCTTTTTGAGAAACAGCTTTTTGCCTGCCACTGGGTCCTGGTAGAGACTGCATATTTAACCATGGGCCTTCAACTCGCCATGAGACATGAGTTGCCTATCATGAGATGGGTATTGCATGACCCATCAAACCATAAAGATGGACACATAGAGCAGAACTCCATAATGAAGTGGAAGTAGTATATATGAGACAGGACTCAAGTGGGTCCTGAAGGCACCAGTAAGTTACATGAGGAAGTAGCCCAAATGCCCATTGTCACCATCCTTGCCATATTACATTATCTTTCCAGCCCACAGCTTCTTCCTATTCAGGAGTCCCTTACAATCAGTTGAGTGAGGAAGAGAAAACTCAGGATTAGTTTGATGGTTCTACATGATATGCAGATACCACCCAGAAGTGGGCAGCTGCAGCATTGCAGCCCTTTTCTGGGACATCGCTGAAGGACAGTGGTGATGGCAAATCCTCCCAGTGGGCAGAACTTTGAGCAGTGCACCTGTTTGTTCATTTTGCTCTGAAGAAATGATCAGAGGTGCATTTGTACATTGTTTCATGGGATGTTGCCAATTGTTTGACTGGATGATCAGGGACTTAGGAGGAACAAGATTAGAACATTGGTGACAAAGAGGTCTGGAGAAGAGATATGTGGATAGACATTTCTGAGTGGGCAAAAAACATTAAAATATTTGTTTCCCACATGAATGCTCATCAGGGGGTGATTTCAGAAGAGAAGATTTGAATAATCAAGTGGATAAGATGACTCACTCTGTGGCAAACACGCAGCTTCTTTCCCCAGCCACTCCTGTTATTGCCAAATGGACTCATGAAGAAAGTGGCCATGGAGGTAGGGATAGAAGTTAGGCATGAGCTCAGCAATATGGACTTCCCCTCACCAAGGCTGACTTGGCTACAGCCACTGATAAGTGACCAATCTGCCAGCAACAGAGATCCACACTCAGTCCCTGATATGGCACAATTCCCCGAGATGATCAGCTTGCTACTTGGTGGCAAGTTGATTACATTGGAACACCATGGAAGGAGCATTGATTTGTTTTAACTGGGATGGACACATACTCTGGATATGGGTTTGCATTTCCTGCATGCAATCTTTCTTCTAAAACTACCATCCTTGAGCTTACAAAATGTCTTATCTACCATCATGGCATTCCCCACAAAATTCTTTCTGATCAAGGAACCCATTTCATAGCGAATGATGTGTGAGAATGGGCACATGCTCATGGAACTTACTGGTTTTACCATGTTCCCTATCATCCTGAAGCAGCTGGATTGATAAAACAGTGGAATGGCACTTTGAAGACTCAATTGTGGTGCAAACTAGGTGACAATACTTTGCAGGGCTGGGGCCATGATTTCTAGGATGCAGTGTATGCTCTAAATCAGTGTCCAGTGTCTCGTGCTGTTTCTCCCATAACCAGGATTAAAGGGTCCAGGAATTAAGGGGTGGAAGAGGGAGTGGCACCACTCACTATTACCCCTAGTGACGGGTCTTAGTTCCAAAAGGAGGAAGGTTGCCACCATGGAAGACAACAATGATTCCACTGAACTGGAATTTAACACTGCCACCTGGCCAGTTTGGGCTCCTCTTACCTCTGAATCAACAGACAAAGAAGGGAATTACTCTACTGATTGGAGTGATCGATCCTGACTATTAGGGGGAAATGGGACTGAATCTACATAATGAGGGAAAGAAAAGTTTGCCTGGAATATGGGAGATTCTCTAGGGCATCTCTCAGTACTGCCGTGTCCTGTGATTAAATTCAATGGAAATTTCCAACAACCCAATCCAAGCAGGGCTAACAATGTCCCAGAATCTTCAGGAATGGAAGTTGGAGTCACTTCACCAGGTAAAGAACCACAGCTGGCAGATATGCTTGCTGAGGGTAATGAGAACATGGAATGGGTAGTAGAAGAAGGTAGTGATAAATATGTACTTTGACCACATGACCAATTACAGAAATGAGGACTGTAGTAGTCATAAAGCCATCTTCTTTGTTTCATTATGAAATTAATATAAAATGAATTTCTTTGTTTTCTTCCCCCACTTTGTCTCTTATCATATGATAAGTTGTGCTAGTTTCATGTCATAATATTTAAGGATGTCAAGTTTAAGAGTAAATATTACTCATGTACTTGCACCTTATTCTGTAGGGAATTAATGCATTTCCAGTTTTATGCAGGAGAGTTGAACATTGTTAGGCAGATATATACATATATATTTTTTCATGTCTGTTATTGTTTTTACTTAAAGATTAATTTTGGTTTAGGTAATATGTATGGTTGCCAAGGTGACAACAGGTGGGCTGTGATGGTTAAGCTAACTTGTCATCTCGGCCAAGTTATTGTGCCCAGGTTTTGTCAAGCGGCACTGGGCAAATTGTAATATAAGGACATTTATGGGCTTTAGTCATCAATGATTTTACTACATAGATGGCTGATTACATCTACTATCAACCTGGGATATTGCCATCAGCAATGAGTGACATTTTATCTAATCAGTTGAATCCCTTAAATGGGGAAGTGATTTCAGCATTCAGAAAGAATATCTCAGCTGGTCTTTGGACAGGCAACTTTCTTCCAATGAAAGTCCTTGGTGAGTTTCTGGAAATGCTGCCTGTCCAAAGACCAGCTGGGAAATTCTTTCTGAATGCTGAAATAACTTCCTCAATTCAATGGACTTTCATCAGAGCCCCTGGTTTGCAGTCTTCCTGCAGAACCCGGACTTGTGCATCCCCACAGTCACATGAAAGAATATTATAAATCTAATACTATTTACAGATAACACCCATTGATTCTGTTTCCCAAAAGAATCCTGAATAATGGAGATGGAAAAAGGTAAAATTCGTAAATATATGGACATTAAACAACATACTCTTAAATAATCAGTGAGTGAAAGAAGATATTGCAAGAGAATCCAACAAACATCTTGAGATGAATCAAATGAAAACACATCAAAACCTATGGGAAGAGGAAGAGGCAAGATGACATTGGTTTAGGTGGGCACTCATTGTCTCTCTCACAGAGGACAGCAGATTGGGGACAGGATCCTGCCCGTGTGGTCTCGTCTGGGAGCCCATGGAGTGAGAAATTTAGGGACATCGATCTGGTGGGAGCTGGACAGGGAGATGGATTGCTCAAGATAAAATCATGAGTGTTTCCCCAGCCGGTGAAGCCCTACCCTCAGGGCAAAGGACTGACACAACCCCCAACTCCCACTGAAATCTTGGGTGAAGAGCATACTCCGTGAGTGAGAGGGGTTTCCTTTCTGTGGGTTTGGCTGTCTGGACCCCCCTGGAGGTTTGTGGAGAAAACCAGCCAGATTGAAGCAGCAACAGGCTGAGGGGAGAGGTGAATCTGCTGAGGAAGTCTGATTTACCTAGCTGCCCAGGGATACTCCCCGACTCCCACCGGCAACCTGGTGTGAGGGAGCATTCTCTGAGAGTGGGAGGGTTCTGGCAGAAGTTGGAGCGGGGTTTCCTTTCTGTGGGTTTGGCTGTCTGGATGCCCTTGCAGTTTGGGGAGCAAACCAGCAAGCTTGATGCAGCACCAGACTGAGGGAAGAGATGATTCTGCTGAGGAAACCTGATTTACTTAATCACCCTGTGAAACAAAGCTTGGCTCATGAAAGGCAGAGTCAGCCAATTTTATCATTCTTCGCTGACAAGTATCAGAGTCTCAGTTCCCTTAGGAAAGCCAGGCAGTGGAAAGTGTTTGATAAGTTTCCACGAGCCTGTTAAGAGTGCCCTTGGTGGAAGGGTTGGTCTAGAAGAGGCCTTCTTTTGGGTCCCTTATTTCTCCAAAGGAAAAAAAAAAAAAAAAGGTTACTTAAAAAAAAAATAATAACCTAGTTTAATCACTAAAATCTGCCTCAAAATCTGCAGATAGAAGCCTGTAGGGTAATTGATTGATGAACACAAGTAGTCTGAGAGGCACCACAAGGGCCCAAGAAGGAATACATTTCTTCCTTAGCTTTGTTTGACTGCTTGCTTGTGTGTTTGTTTGGTTTTTCTTTGTTTGTTTGTTTGTTTGTTTGTTTCTTGCTTTTCTTTCTTCTTTCCTATTCCCACCTCTTTGGTTCTTTTTTTAAAAATTAGGTGCTGTTAGCTTGTTTCTTCTTTGCTGTGCTATCCTTCCTCGATTTCCCATTCTCTGCGTATATTGATTTTTTCTACAATGCTATCTCTTTTTATTCCTTCATCTTTCTACCTTCTGCTTTCTGTTGTGGTTCTTACATTTCACCTTTTTTCATTAGTCCACAACTTCATGGGTGTCAATTTCTATCTTGTCTATTCTGTTTTCTTTTATTATTTTTATTAACTTTTTCCTTTCAGTGCTCTCTTTACTCTTTCTCTCTCTTCTCATCATTCTGGCCTTTTAAATAACACTATGTATTTTCCACTCTGTGGTTTATCATTCCATTGTAGGTATTCTACATTTTTTCCCCTATTACTCTACACTGCATGCATGAATTAAATATTCATTTTACTAAGAGTTATAAGGCATTTTTTCAAACTTTTATCAATATTACTATTATCCTTTATCCTTTCTAACCTCTTTGATTCCTTTGGCCTTATTTTTTTCCTTCAAGGGAACATAGAAAAAGGCAAGGAAATAGAACAAGAAGAACAAGTGTCAATGACTAAACTTAATACACACATAGAACCACCAGCTAAATAAAACTTTACAGCAGAAAGAGAAGCTAATCAACTGAATAAACCCATCAAGACAATGGTGACCGGAGGACAACAAAAAACTATAAACCATACCGAGAAACATGAAGACATGGACCTGTCCAATGAACAAAGTAAAAACCAGGAAGAGATGCAGAATATCAAACAACTAATCAAAGCTGTCCAAACAAATAACATGGACCAACTTAATGAAGTGAAGGAAGAGATTAAGGATATTAAGAAGACACTGGGAGAACATACTGAAGAAATTGTAAGAATTTATAAAAAGATAACGGATATGTTGGTGATGAATGGCACAATCCAAGAAATTAAAAAAATGCTGGAATCACATAACAGCATATTAGTTATATGGAAGACAGTAAATCTGAAATCAAACAGATTATAGAACAGATAGATAAAAAGATCGAAAAAATCAAGCAGTGACTCAGGGATTTAACTGACAACAGAAAAGGCACAAACATGCATTATAAGCATTCAAGAAGGAGAAGAAAAGGGAAAGGGAACAGAAGGAGTGTTGAAGAAAAAATGGCTGAAAACATCCCAACCCTATTGAGGGAGATGGATGTACATGTCCAGGAAGCACAGCGCACCCCAAACAGTATAAATCCCAAAAGGGCTACTCTGAGACATATAATTATCAAAATGTCCAATGCTTGAGACAAAGAGAAAATACTCAAGGCTGCAAGAGAAAAGAGAATCATCACATACAAGGGAAGCACAATAAGATTAAGTGCTGATTTCTCATCTGAAACCATGGAAGCAAGAAGACAATGGTATGACATGGTGAAAGTAATAAAAGAAGAAAACTTCCAGCCACAAATTCTCTATCCAGCAAAACTGGCATTCAAAAATGATGGAGAGTTCAAAATATTCACGGATAAACAGAAATTAAGAGAGTATGCCAATAAGAAACCTGCACTTCAGGAATACTAAAGGAAGTTCTGTAGGTTGAAAGGAAAAAAAACAGGAGAGAGAGAGTTGGAGGAGAGAGTAAGAACAACTAAAAAGACAAAAAAATAAAATAAAAACAACATATGACACACATAATCCCAAAAGAAAATATGGCTAATATAAGAAATTCATTGAGAGTTATAATACTGAATGTTAATGGACTAAATTCACCACTCAAGAGACAGAGATTGGCAGAATGGACAAGGAAATATGATCCATCTCTATGCTGTCTTCAAGAAACCCAAGGATTCAAGGAGGCTGAAAGTGAATGGCTGGAAAACAATTATACAAGCAAACAATAAACAAAAAATGGCAGGATTAGCTATCCTAATATTGGTCAAAATAGACTTTAAATGCAAAACTACTGTAAGAGACAAAGATGGACACTATATATTAGGAAAGGGGGTAATCTCTCAAGAAGAGAGAACAATCATAAACATTTGTGCACCTAATCAGGGTGCCCCAAAATACATGAGGCAAACATGGAAAAACTCATTGGAGAAATAAATGCCTCTACAATTATAGTGGAGGACTTTAATACACTATTATCACCATTAGACAGAACATCTAGACAGAGAATCAATAAAGAAATAAAGTTACTCAAGAATACATTAAGGGACCTGGACCTATTAGACATGTACAGAACATTACACTCAAATACAGCAGAATTTACATTCTTCTCAAGTGCACATGGATCATACTCCAAGATAGAACACATTCTTGGCCACAGAACAACTCTCAATAAATTCAGAAAGATTGAGATTATACAAAGTAATTTCTCTGACCACAATGGAATGAAATTGGAAACCACTAAGGGCCCAGGAAACAGATTAGGCACAAAGATATAGAAGTTAAACAACTCGTTCTTACACAAACAGTGGGTCAAAATGGAAATCTCAAAAGAAATCAGTAACGACCTTGAAAGTAATGAAAATGACAACACAACATACAAATCCTATGAGATGCAGCCAAAGTTGTCCTGAGATGGAAATTCAGAGCCACAGATAGCCATAAATACATGTATTTATGTAGAAGAAAGAGATAAAATTGAAGACCTAACTGCACACCTGAAGGAATTAGAAAAACAACAAAAAACTAAACCTAAAAGAAGTAGAAAGAAGGAAATAAGAAAAATTAGAGCTGGCTTTCCCAGTTGAAGGCACTAGAAAAAATAAACAAAACCAAAAGCTGGTTCTTTGAGAAGATCAATAAAACTGACAAACCTTTAGCCAGACTAACAAAGAAAAAGAGAGAACAGATGCAAATACACAAAATAAGGAATGAGAAAAGGGATATCGCTATTGACCCTGCAGAAATAAAGAGTATCATAAGAGGATACTTTGAAAAATTATATGCCAACAAAAATGGTAATATAGAGGAAATGGTCAAATTTCTAGAACCTCACAAACCTCCTACAATGATAAAAGAAGAAATTGATGAACACAACAGTCCAATTACAAGTAAAGATACTCAGTCATCAAAAACCTCCCAACTAAGAAGAGCCCAGGACCAGATGGTTCACAGCTGAATTCTACCAAACTTTTCTGAATGAGCTAAACCCTGTCCTGTTTAAGCTCTTCCAAAAAATAAAAGTAGAAGGAATATTGCCTAACTCATTCTATGATGCCGTCATTATCCTAATAACAAAGCCAAACAAAGATACCACAAGAAAGGAAAATTACAGACCAATTTCTCTAATGAATCTAGATGCTAAAATCCTCAAGTAAATAGTTGCTAATCGCGTTCAACAACATATCAAAAAAAATTATAAACCATGACGAAATGGGTTTCATCCCGGGTATGCAAGGATGGTTCCACAAAAAAAATCTGTCAATGTAATACACCACATAAACAGAATGAAAGAAAAAACACACGATCATCTCTATAGATGCAGAAAAAACATTTGACAAAATGCAGCACTATTTCCTGATATAAACACTGCAAAAGATAGGAATAGAAGGAAACTTTCTGAACATGATAAAAGGTATATATGAATAAGACAAAGCTAACATCATCTTCAAGAATGAAGTCTAAAAACCCTTTGTTCTGAGATCTGGAACAAGACAAGGATGCCCACTATCTCCATTCCTATTCAACATTGACTTAGAAGTATGTGCTCTAGCATTGAGGCAAGGAAAAGATATAAAATGCATCCAAATTTGAAAAGAAGAAGTAAAAATTTCATTATTTGCAGATGACATCATCCTATACATAGAAAGCACTGAGAAATCTACAACAAAAATTCTAGAACTTATAAAGGAGTTCAGGTACATTGCAGGCTATAAGATCAATGTTCAAAAAGCCGTAGCATTTCTGTACACCAATAATAAGCAATCTGAGGAGGAAATCAAGAAAAAAATACCATTTACAATACTAACTAAAAGACCCAATTGCCTATGAATAAATTTAACTAAAAATGTAAAGGACTTCTATACAGAAAACTATACAACACTGTTAAAGGAAATGAAAGAGGACTTAAATAAATGGAAGAATATTCCCTGTTCATGGATAGGAAGACTAAACTTCATCAAGATGTCTATCCTACCCAAAAAAAAATCTACAGATTTAATGCAATCCCAATAAAATTCAACACATCATTTTTTAAGGAACTGAAAATCTAAGTACAAAATTTATTTGGAAAGATAAGATGTCCTGAATGATGAAAGACATATTGAAAAAGAAAAATGAAGTTGGAGGTATCACACTACCTGACTTTAAAACACAATACAAAGCTACAGTGATCAAAACAGCATGGTATTGACACAAGGATAGACATACTGAACAATTGAACCAAATTGAGATTTCTGATATAAATCCTGGCATATAGAGTCATCTGATATTTGACAAGGCTAACAAACCCACTCAAGTGGTGCTTTGAGAACTAGATATCCATATCCAAAGAATGTGAGAGGAACACCATCTCACAGCTTATATAAAAATCAACTCAAGATGGATCAAATATCTAAACATAAGAGCAAAGACCATAAAGACCTTGGAAAATAATGTAGGGAAGCATCTGCAGGACCTTGTAATAGGAAATGATTTCATGGACTTCACACCCAAAGCACGAGCACCAAGAAAAAAAATAGATAAATGGGATCTTCTCAAAATTAAAAATTTCTGCACCTAAAAGGTGGTTATCAAGAAAATAAAAACGCAGCCTACCCAATGGGAAAAAAATATTTGGCACCATATATCTCATAGGAGCCTAATATCCTGCATTTATAAAGAAATCCTACACCTTGACATTTAAAAGACAAACAAACCTTTCAAAAATGGGGCAAGTGACCTGAAAAGACACTTCTCCAAGGAAGAAATACAAATGGCTAAAAAGCACATGAAATAATGTTCTATCTCCCTAGCTATTAGGGAAATGCAAATCAATATTACAATGAAATACCATCTTACACCCATCAGAATGGCAGCTATTAAAAAAAGCAGACTATAAGTATTGGAGAGGATGTGGAGGAATAGGAACCCTCATCCATTGCTGGAAGAATTGTGGAATGCTCCAGTCTCTGTGGAGAACAGTTTGGCAGTTCCTCAGAAAATTAACAATAGATCTTCTGTATGATCCAGTGATTCCACTGCTGGGTATATAACCAGATGAATTGAAATCAAAGACACAAACAGGTATATGCACACCAATGTTCTTAGAGGCATTGTTCACTATTGCCAAAATTTAGAATCAGTCCCAGTGCCCATTAACAGATGAATGGATAAACAAAATGTGGTACATACATACAGTGGAATATTACTCAGCTGTAAGAAGGAATAAAGTGCTAACACACAGAATAACATGGATGAATCTTGAAGACCTTATGTTGAGGCATTCAAGCCAGGCATTGAACGATGAATAGTACATGAACTCAATTACTTGAATTGAGGAAAGTGAGCAGTCTCTGAGAACCATTGTCTGAAAGATAGGTTAACAAGGGAGAGAAAGAGAAGATAAGGTTGTGAGCCATCACCCATATGGATATAATCTATGGTAAAGTGATAGAGTATAGTTGCATATTGAAGGACAGGACAGGTGGTTAGTGATATTACTCAGTTTGGTGGTTCTGGGTTGACAGGTGAGTAGATTAGGACGGGCAGTTTAGAATACCCAGGAAACTGGGGGCAGAGATTGGAGAGGGACCAGGTGAACATGGGATTTGAGGGTATGAGGTTGAAAGTGCAGGAGTAGGAATGCTCTTATAGCAAAATGACAAGGTAGTGTCACTGTTTTAGAGTCTAGGTTGGGGGGGAATTCAGGATGGGGTGTATCTGGACTAGGCTTCTGGGGAGTGTATGAGTGTTCAGGCTGTCATAATGTGTTGTGTCAGGGAGTGGAGACCCATAAGTTGAGTGGGAAGGAGATGGACTCCCATTTTTGGGAGGACCGATTCACCCAGAAACAGACTGGTGGGTTTCTCTTAGACACAAGAGTGGATCCTAATAGGGGAGGACAATCAGCATGCCAAGACTTCTTATTTCATGTAACTATGAATCTTGTCATCCAATGAGTCAAGATAAAGGAGTATCATGTGCACCAGGAGGATGGGGAGAAAGGATCAGAAAAGATCAAAGAGGGATATTTAATGGTCAGGGGAAATGTTTTTCATTACCTTACAGTGATGGACACAGGACCTGGTAAATATCATAAAAAAATTATTAAACTGTACCATCTAAATTGTAAACTATAGTGTAAACCATTGACAATCTTTAGTAGCTATGTTTCACTATCTGTATAACAGTTATAACAATGCTACCATCCACATACAAAGAGGTTTTAATATGGAGTGTATATTAGTCAGCCAAAGGGGTGCTAATGTGAAATACCAAAAATAGGTTGGTCTTTATAAAGGGTATTTATTTGGGGTAGAAGTCCACAGACACCAGACCATAAAACATTAAGTTTCTTCTCTCACCACAGTCCATTGCCACGTGTTAGAGCAAGACAGCTGCCGGCGCTTGCCACGATTCAGGTTTCTGGGGTTCCTCTCTTCCCGGGGCTGCATTTCTCTCTGGGCTTAGCTCCTGTTTCCTCCTCAAGGTCAGCTGTAGACGATCAGGCAAACGGCCTGCTTCTCTTCTCCTGGGGCCTTCTTTCCAACATCAAAACTGCTTCTCAAAAGACTGCTACTCAAAACTGTTCTTGCCATGCCTTTTATATTTGATTCCCCACCCACCAAGGGGTGGGGCTCAACACCCTAATCATAACCTAATCATGCCCAGATTAACAGATCAGTTTACAAACATGATCCAAGTATATTTTTGGAATTCATAATTACATCAAATTGGCCAACGGCTACAGGGTGAGGAAATGAGAAGGAGGTCGGGTATATGAGAGTCACTAGTATTCTGTCTTTGACTTTGCTGTGACCAAAACTTCTTTGAAAATTAAATGAAAATTTGGGAGACAGTGGGGAGTGACAGGGGGAGGTGCCACGGTACATATTGGACACCTGATCATGCAATGATAAAAGGAAAGATAATTTAAAAATTTTTTTTAAATGTTTCCCCATCTTTTTAATATTCCAATCCTTTAATTTAATTTTATTTTTAGTGTTTTTTTTTTAAGTTTCCCTGTATTTTATCTCTTACATTTAAATCTATCATTATTATTTCATTTTCTTATTAATTGTATTTGGCTATTATATGGGCTTCATCTTCAAGGAAGGTTTAGATTACAGAAGGGTTACAATGGGGGCAGGAGAATATCATTGGTGGGTGGGTGTCTTGGATGGGTTTTCATGGAAGAAAGTTCACCTGAATATACATGAAAGATATATAAAATTGTTCAAATGATGCCTGAGTGCAGGGTCAGTTTCTGGCAAAGGGAGATTGTGCGCTCTTGGTTCTTGTTATTGATAACTAGCCTTATGAATCTTTGCTCTTGTAATTGAAACTTTTCCTACAGTTATGGGGTGCCTAAGTGTTGCCACCTGAGACCCTCCTTATTGCTCAAATGTGTCCTCTCTCTAAGCTAAACTCAGCATATTAATGCATTACCTACCCCCTACCATGGGACATGACCCCTGGGGATGAGCCTCCCTGGCAACAGCGGATTGATACCAAGTGCCAACTGGCTATACAACTGGAAAAAAACCTTGAATAAGAGGAAAGAAAGGTAAAGAAAAATGGCTAAGAGAAAAATATGAGAAAAATAGTCTCATATGGCTAAGAGACTTCAAAGAGAGTCGGAAGGTCATCCCAGAGCTAACAGTTATGCACACCTCAGTAGGATCTCATAGAACACCAATGCGGATAACACCCCCCACAGAGGGGCTCCTGAGGGCTATGCAGACACCTAGGTCCTATATAAGGGGTGCTATCTCCAGAGATTGATGCCTTATCGGTGGGCTATACTTTGGAATCTGTGCTCCTGAAGGTGACAGAGTTGGACTCAAGTCCTCCCTGCACATGGTCCATCAGTCCCTTCTATTCAAACCTATATGTGGTGCTGGAGTTTCTTAGTGTACGTCCAGAGACTGGAGCCTTTGGCCTGCTCATGTGCCAGCTGTGCCTGGAATCTCAGTGGAGCTGCAACTCCTGCTCATATGCCAGCTGTGCCTGGAATCTCGGTGGAGCTGCAACTCCTACTCTACTGCTCAATGAACTCACCCAAGACACCTGGCAAGGAGATGATGATGGACAACGGTCATCCCAGGGAATGGAGAGAGTCTGCAGCTGCAGGAAGAATAATCCCATCCATCTTATCCATAGGATATATGCTCCTTCTCACTTGGAGGTGGAGTGGACATCATCATCCCATACTCCTCAGGATGGGGGGAAGAGCTAGGGACTGGAGTGGACTTACTGGCATTCTGTTGTAGACATATTGTGATTCAAGCAATGGAAGAAATTACAAAATTGAGGTGGAGCCAGTGGCCACTGGATGCTTTTGGGACAGGGAGAGGGAAAAGCAGTTGCAATACAGGGGCTTTTTTGGGATTTGGGAATTATCCTGAGTGACATTACAATGACAGATATAGGCCATTTTATATCAGCATATAACATGCAGAACTATGTGGGAGAGAGTTTGGTCAACAATGTGATCTATGTTCCATGCTTAGTGGCAAAGCCCAGGATATGTATATCCATTGCAGGTGATGTGGCTCACTAATGAAAGATGTTCATGTGGGAGGTTATGGGAGGTGTGGGAGATTGGGAACATGGGAATCCCTGTAAATTTTTGTAACATTTATGCAATCTAAGCATCTTTTAAAATATTAAAAATTAAATAAACAACAACAACAAAAAAGAGAGAAATAGCAAATCAGCTTAAAATTACTGGAATGAGAAAAAAAATATGTCTCTATTTTCCAAGAAAGGCTCCTTCAGATGTAGGTGAAGGATTTTTTTTAATACATAAATAATAGCTTCATGAATGTAAGGTTACAGAACAACACAAACAATGCTCATATGATCCTTAGAGCATTCTGGAGTAATAAGATATCATCAGGCTAAATTCCTATTTCAGAGTAAGTTCATACAGTTTATCCATGTCTCTGTCAAACACACCCACCACACTAACAAATTTTACAATCTAATTTAGTTTGAATGACTATAAGGGAATCAATTAATAATAGAAATATGTATTAAAATATTTTCATTTTAAAATGTTCATCTGTTACAAATATTTTCTCTTCCTCTTTATTTCTACCCTCATCTTTTATTTCCCTTTCCTGTTTCTCTCTCTCTCACTTTCTTTCTCTCTTTCTCCCTCTCTCTCACCCCTCTCATCTTTCTACCCATTTGTCTCTTCATAAGAAAGCATGGAATATATTAAAAAAATATTTTCTGCAGAGTGTTAAGCACAAAACAAACAGGGAATTTGAAACAAAGTAATAAAATTGGAGGAATTAGGTAACCTGATTTCAGAACTTAACATAAATTTAATAATCAAGACAATTGGATAATGGTGGAAAGATTAATACCTAGATATATGGAACCAAATAGAGAGTTCAGAAAAAGATTCATACATTTATTTTCATTTTATTTTTGACAAATATGTTAAGGAATATTCATGGAGGAAGCATAGTCTTATTTTTTAAATGGAGGAGAAAAATTGTGCAGTCTTTTGCCAAAAGCTCAATGTTTTCTGCATATATAAAATACTTTTCAAAATATACTATACAACTTCAAAATTAAACACAGGAAAACATATGTGTGACCATGGGCTAGTCCCATTTTTTAGATTAAGTGCAAAATTTAGGAACGATAGGGGAAAATGAATACATTAAACTTCATCCTATTAAATCTGCTCCATGGAAGATAGTTATATTGGGGCTCCCATATACTAATCTATATTATTATATATACCAGTATATATTATATTATATAGAATACACTAATATATATTATGAACAAGCAAGTTACAAAATCAGAGAATATATTTGTTAAATAGCTATTTGACAAGGAACATGTATCCATAATATATTAATCACACTCAAAATTCAAAAATATTAAGATAAAAGAAAAGGGAAAAATGAGAACACTGTATTTTATACAAGGTTATTCTATTTTTTAAAAGAATGAGTGAATAGGTAGGCAGAAGCCACAATATAGCCCTACAGTAATTCAATATTAAATATCATGTGGATAAGTTTCCTTATATGGCAAAATTTTATAATACAAATTACTATATTGTACAATAAATTCTCCAAAAGTCAGAATCATGTTAAACATGTAAGAAAGGAAAACACAAAAACAAATTTACATGATATTGGTATTTTAGGTACCAATGTGTACAAGACTTCCAAATACTAAATAAATATAAAACATGGGTGTGATAACATCCTTGACTTTTATGAATTACCATTGTACTTTCCCAAGTAACAAAAAAGACGATAATTATCATTACATAGCATGTGTGCTTGAATACATGCATCTATAAATATATCCTTACATACGATGAAATGTGATCAAAATGTACTTGAATGTTTTGTATGTGAAACATTTTCAAGTGTTTGTGAAGAACACATAAATGAATAAGTAAACTCTCCTATTTAAAATAACAAAGCATTTGATTGACAAAGTAGACAAAATGATGGCGATTGAGGAGACTCATTAATTATATAAAATAATAACTATATAAAGACTTTCCTTTAAATATTTCAATTTTGGTTAGAAATACAGGAGACTCATGTAATTGAAATTTTATTATGAATTGCATTCATTTTTAAAAATTAACAAATATTTCCTCACAAATTAATATTATAACAAAATCATTAAAAATGCATGTGGTCAGAAGCTTTGGATCACAGAAGGGTTACAACTGGGGTGGGAGAGGATCATGGGTGGGGCATGTGGGATGGGGGGGTGCATGGGAGGAAGTTCACCTGAACATATATACAAGGTATATAAAAATGTTCAAATGTTCACGGGGCATTGTCACAGTGGGTGGAGAATCACTCAATAAATGAAAGAATACTGAATTCTCATCCTGGAGAGCTCTTCCACATTCTCCAAGGTACCAGCCACAGTCCCCCAAGTGCAGGCGCAGTGACTGGCAAAAGAGGATGATCCACTGATGGTCCCTTTTTATTGATCAGTCTTATGAGTCTTTGCTCTTGAAATGGAAACTTAGCCTATTGTTCTGGGGTGCCTAACGGTTGCCTCCTGAGAGCCACCTTGTTGCTCAAATGTGTCCTCTCTCTAAGCCAAACTCAGCATATGAATGCATTACCTTCCTCCCAGCATGGGACATGACTCCCAGGGTTGAGCTTTCCTGGCACTGAGGAATTACTACCAACTGGCAATATGACTTATGGAAAAAGACCTCGAATAAAAGAGGGAAAAGGTAAAAACAAATGAGTTCATATGGCTAAGAGACTTCAAAGTGAGTTGAGAGGTAATCCCAGAGGTAATGCTTCCACACATCTCATTAGGACCTCATATACTTCCAAAGTGTATATCATCCCAAATAGAGGAGGTCCTGAAGGCTCTGGAGACACCCAGGTCCTATGTCAAGGTGGATAGCTCCGGAGTTTGGTGTCTTGCCAGTGGGCCTTACTTTGGAATTTGTGCTCCTGAGAGTGACAGAGTTGGACTCAAATATGTCTTCCCTGAGCATGGTTCTCGTGTCCTTTCTGTTCAAACCTATATGTGGTGCTGGAGTTTGTAGTTGTACATCCAGAGACTGGAGGCTTTGGGCTGTCCATGTGCCAGCCGGTCCTGGAATCTTGGTGGCACTACAACTCCTACTCTACAGCTCAATGGACTCACCCAGTACAACTGGCGGGGAGATGATAATGGACAATGGCCCTCCAAGGGAATGGAGAAAGTCTGCAGCTGCAGGCAGGATAATCCCATCCATCTTATCAAAGAGATAAGCCTCCCAATTGGAGGTGGAGTGGACACCTCCCAATTGGAGGTGGAGTGGACATCACCATCCCAGACTCCTCAAGTTGGGGGAAGAGCTATGGACTAGAGTGGAAGAGTTATGGACTAGCTATGCACAACATTTGGAGCATTTTTTCCCTGCATCTACAAGTCATTTATAAAAATTCATTACAATAGTCCAAAAATTTCACTAAATTTTCAAAATTTAATTAATAGAGTTACATTATCTGACAAAAATACAATATATATTAAATTAATATTCAAAGCATAAAACAGCAAACACTTACAAATTGAAAATTCAAAATAAATATAACTAAAAATGCAACCATAAGTTATTTTTTGTTATATAGGCATTAAAATATTTAACCCTAGAATATTTATATATTGGATATCAATATTAATAATGCATAGACCTGCATGTAAAATAAAATGGTATTCAGATGAATAATGGGAATATTAAATTTCCTGTATTATTAATCAGTTAACAAATAATAAAAAAAGCAATCCATTACCTTTAGGTGCCAGAATAAAACCAATAAATTTAACCAAAAAAGTGGGATTAATAAAATGATAAAATAGTAAAACAATGAATAAAAAGCAAATAAAATTTTAAAAAATTCATCTAATAGGAAAAAGAGAAAAAGAACCATAATTTGATAAGCAAAACAAAGAGAGAATAAACTATGAAAGTAAAAAAAACTGACTGATATCAAATAGAAAGAAAATATAATGACTTATAGTACTAAACTATATTGTCATTTAAATCAGAATAAATTTAAAATCTTTGATCAGATTTTGTCTTCAGCATTGACAGTGTTAGTGTTAAGAGAATGCAACAGCCATCATAAACAATTACACACTTGAACAAAATGCAAACGAAAACTATTTTCAAGCATTGGAAAATGGCTTAGTGAGTCAGTTATGCATGAAATAATGGAAATATATCAGAAGGGACACATTTTTATCCTGCCTTTCTATACTGCTTACTGACCAGGAAGATAGAGAGTACCAGCAGAGTCTTGCCTGGCTGAAGAGGGAGATATTGGAGTTTCCGTCAGTTGAAAAAGTTGGAACACAGAAAATAGGGTATCAAAAGGAAGTGAACTAAATACCAATATTGGGATTCTCTGCAGATCCTTAGCTGAAGGCTGAGCTGTATATGTGCAGATGGAGTAGCAGCATACCAAAAGAGGCTGCTGTAGGGCTGAGAGCAGAACATAAATACCAGAATTTACTAAGATGCGGGAGAAGCTGTATTCATAGACAATGCCTTGTAGTAAAAACCATGCCCTATGACTGAAGATTAAACAAAATGGATGTTCTTTAACAAAGAATAATGTGAAGCCTAAGAGGTTCAAATGCATTGCCAGTAATTTATTGCAGTCAAGAACAAAACTCAATACTCCTGACTGACAATATAATCTAGACATCCTACATTTTATCATGTACAAAATACAGTATATATTTTAAAAATTACCAAACAAAAGAAAAAGTAAGAAAATGTGAACCAAATTAATGAAAAAAAAATAATAGAAAAGATCCATTCCTGTAGGTGTGAGTCCATTGTGACTAGGAAGTTTTGATGAGGCTGCTTCAGTTAAAGTGAGGCTCAACTGTATCAGGATGGGTGTTCATACTATTAGTGGAAGTCTCATACAGAAAGGCACAGAAAGAAAAGTCATGATGAACAGCCAGAAGCTGAAGAGAAAGGAGAAAACATATCCATGTACATTACACTGTGATGGAAAAGCCGAAGAATCTGAAAGACTGCTGACTAGCCAGAAGATACTGAACCTGGGGGGAAGCAAGCCTGCTAGACTCTGAAACCATGAGCAAACACATTTCTGCTGTTAAGTCAGCCCATTGTAGGGTAATTGTTCTAGCAGCTAGGAAACTAAAACAAACATGATAGCAAAGAGAAACACAACATGAGAGAGTAACTATATTTAATAAAATCAACCTAAAACATTCAACTCAAAGAGAAGAACTATCAGAATGGTTAAGAAACACACACTATATATCTATGTTGTTGACAAAAAATTGTATTTTTTTAAAAGAACATACATGTTGAAAATAAAATGTAAAATAAATGGAAAAATATAAATGATGAAAAGACAAACCAAAGTACATCTGGTTTTTGACAGCAAAACTCAGTGATGAAAATGAGGGCCACTGAACTGATTTTACACTTTGACTGGATTGTACAAGGCATGAGATTGTATAACACATTGAATCCTGTGGTGGAAGATGGATTGTGGTTAACCAAACAAATTGAGAGCATTTTCTTATGAACTATAACAAACATATAATACTAATACAGAATGTTAATAATAGGGTAGATTGGGGGAAACACACCAAATGTAAAATATAGATTATAGTTAGTAGTATGATTTTAATGATGCTCTTTCATAATTTGTAACAAATGTTTCCCAACAATGCAAGGTATTCGTGATAGGGTGATGTATGGTGAATGATGTTATGCATATTTGTTTGCAACTTCACAACTTCTACTATACAGTTAATCTTTATGTATGTTCATGTATGAGTGATGTAATTCAATAACATTTTAAAAGAAAACACAAAAATTAAAAATTAAAAAAGAAAAAAAAAAGAAGCTAAAGTTTGAATTAGCCACCGAGGACGTTAAAACAGCCTTAGACATAAGCTTAATAACTAAAGGAAAAGATGATCCAGTGAGGAAGCATATGGAAAATCACACTGGAAAAAAATGCAGAATAAATTAAAAATGAACAAATAGAAATTCTAGAAGGGAAAGTAAAATATGATAATGAAAAATGCTTTTATTACAATTTTTGAAAATATTATTATAAATAAACTCTTAACTGTATGCAAAGATTATTTTAGTGTATACTGTGATGTTGTACAGTTCTATGTTTTTTAAAATTTTTTATTTTGTAGTATATGTAAACCCTAAAATTTTGCATTTTAATCACTTGCGAATATAGAATATAGTGATGCCAATAGTTATGTTGTTGTGCTACTATCATCGTCATTCATTAGCAAAACTTTTCCATCACCCTAAACAAACCAAGCAGCAATTAAACATTGACTCCCCGTTCCCAACCCTAACCCCATCCCTGACCCTGGTAACCCATATTCTAGTTTCTGATTCTATGAATTTGCATATTCTCTTTATTTCTTATAAGTGAGATCATACAATAATGCCATTTTTGGTTTGACTTATTTCAATCAACATGATGTCTTCATTTCTTGAGTGCTGTTGAACTTCATTTCTGTTTATGGTTGAAAAATATTCCACTGTATATATATAACAATTTTGCTTATACATTCATATGATGATAGACATTTGGGTTGCTTCCATCTTTTGCCAATTGTAAATAGAGTTGCCATGAACACAGTTTTAGTCCATGATATCACATCTTTAAGTTATATGACCAGAAGTGGGATTTCTATGTCATGTGCTATTTATTTGTTTAGTATTCTGAGGAACCTCCAAACTTTTCTAGAGCAGCTGCATCAACATAAATTTTATCTTCAACAATGATAACAATGAACAATTATTCCCATTTCTCCACATCATCTCCAACTCTTGATATGTTCTGTATTTAATAGTAGGCATTCTAATGGCTGTGAAATGGTATCTCATTGTAATTTCAATTTTCATTGCCCTACTGGTTATTATGTTGTGTATCTTTTAACGTACTTATTGAACAATTATTTCTTCTTTGGAAAAATATCTGTTCAATTTTGCCCTTTTTACATTGAATTGTTTGTCTTTTTGTTGTTAAGCTATATGAGTTTTTCAAATATTCTGGAATTATAAACACTTATCTGATATGTGTTTTCCAAATATTTTCAACCAATTTGTAGGTTTTTTTTTTAATTAATTTCATGATCAAGTATTTTGCTGCACAAGACTTTTTTATTTTGACAAAGCACCTTTTATGTATTATTTTCTTTGTTCTTGAGCATATAATTTCCTGTTGCTGCCCTCTAGGAATTTATCTTAGATTCCTGGCTGCTAAAGCAAATACCACAATATGCTTTTAACAATGGGAATTTATTGGTTCATGAGTGTGAGGTTGGAAAATGTCCATAACCAGAGCTACAGAGGGGTGATTATTTCTCCCCAAACACTGTGCTGTTCCGTGGCTATCTCCCGGTGATTCTTCACCTTATCTTTTCTGTCAAGTGGCAGTGCATAGGGTGATGTCAGTCTCCTTCCTACTCTGGGTTCCACTTATTTCCATATTCTTCTGTGGCTCTTGCGTTTTATCTGAAATTCATTCTGCTTTTGGAAATAAGGACCTTGCCCTAACTTAATGGCCATGCTTTCAGACTGAGGACAAAATGAAATAGATCATCCTTAACAAAAAAATGATACAAACCTTAGAAGTTCAAAAGGCTTTACCACTAATTTATTGCCAGCCAGTACAAATCTCAATACATTTTATTGAAAGTCAACAAAATCTAGGCCCCCTGCAATGTATCATTCCCAAAGTACAGTCATATATTATTAAAAATTACTAAACATAAGACAAAACAAGAAAATCTTAGCCATTTAAATGAAAAAAGAAGTTAATAAAAACAAATTTCAAGTGGATCCCAAAGTTTGGCTTAGCTCCAAAGGGCTTTAAAATAGTTTTGTACACATATTAAATCACTTAAAGAAAACATGATCCTAAAGCAGAAATATATAAGATGTCACTGCAGGAAAAAATGCAGACTAAAATAAAATGAACTCAGCAGAAATCTTAAAATGGCAAAATACATGAAAATGAAAAAAAAAATGTCCTACTAATTCAACTTCAGATTGCAGGCTATCAAAGAATATTTCAGGAAACTTGAAACCAGATCAAAAAACGTTTTTCAAACTGAGGCGCTAAAAGAAAAACAACCACAATGAATAACAGTTTAAAAATTAAAAAACAAGTACATAGCCTCGTTGATCATGAAATTTTTGCAAAGATGTCTGTTGGAATTTTGACTGGGATTGCACTGAATCTGTAAATTGTTCTGGGTAGACTTGACATCTTAACACTATTGAGTCTTCCAGTTCATGAACATAGAAAGACCTTCTATTTTTTAGGTCTTCATGATTTACTTTCAATAATGTTATGTTGTAATTTTCTGTGTATAAGACATTTACACCTTTTGTTAAATTTATTATATATTTTATTATTTTATGTGCTATTTTAAATGGATTTTTTCTTAATTTTCTCTTTTTAATGTTCATTACTAGTATATAGCAACACCACTGATATTTTTCTTGTTGCTATTATACCCTGTCACTATGCTAAATTATTTTCTTTCATAGTTTTCTTGTGGATTTTTCAGAATTTTCTATAAAAAGAATCATGTCATTGCCAATTGAGAAAGTTTTCTTTTTTCCTTTCCAATTTGGGTGGCTTTCATTGCTGTTTCTTGCCCAATTACTCTTACTAAAATTTCCAATACCTGGTTGAATAACATTGGATTGGTGGCAGTGAGCATAGATGTCCTTGATAACATGGGGAAAACTTTCATTTTTTCACCATGGAATATAATGTTAACCATGGGTTTGCACATATTAATTCATCATTTTGAATTAATTTCTTACTGTTCTCACTTTTCTGAGTGTTTTTGATCAGAAAATGGTGATGGATTTTGCCATTGACTTTTCTGGATTAATGGGGAGATCATGTTATATTTTTGTTTTTGTTTTTATTCAATTAATGTGAGGTATTACATTAAGTTTATTTTTTTTTATATTGAGCCACCCCACCATACCTAGATTAAATGTCACTTGATTATAATGAGTAGCTTTGTAGTATGCTGTTGGATACAGTTTAGAAATATTTTATTGAATATTTTTACATCTATATTTGTAATATAATTAATAATTCATATTATTGCTCCACAATTTTTTTGTGATATCTTTATCTGGATTTGTATTAGGGTGATGCCAACCTCATAGAATGAGTTAGGACATACTTCCTCCACTTCGATTTGGTGAAAGAATTACAGCCGACTGGGTTTTTTTTTTTGAATGTTTGGTAAAATTCACCAGTGAAGCCATATTATCTTGAGATTTTCTTTGTTGGGAGATTTATGATTACAATTTTGATCTCATTATTTATTACAGGTTTATTTAGATCTTCTATTTTTCTTATTTTTCTTGAGTCAGTATTGGTAGCTTGTGCATTTCTCAGAATTTGTCCATTTCCATCTAGGTTTTTGTGGTGGTTTGAAGGTGCATATACCCATAAAAATGTATTGAAGTCTAAATTATTCCTGTAGGTGTAAATCCATTGTAAGTAGAACCCTTTGATGAGATTACCTCACTTAAGGTGTGGCCCAGCCCAATGGGGATGAGTCTTAATCCTATTATTGGAGTTCTTTATGACAAGAATGGAATTGAGAAAGATATGAGAAGAAGTCACAGGAAACAAAAAGCTGAAATTCAACTGAACCTAGAAGAGATTAGAGAAATCAGAGAGGATCCTATGTACATTATTATGTGACAGTGGAGTCAAGGACAAAGGTTCTTATGCTGCCAGGCAAAAAAC
>JAQZBX010020091.1:0-33283 GCA_029593785.1 Cabassous unicinctus
TCATCTGAAAGCTTAACTGGAGGTAGAGGCTCCACTTGCAAGATGGGTCACACACATGGCTTATAAATTGGTTTCTCTCTATCTGGGCCTTTCCATGGGGTTGCTTGAGTTTTCCTGTGGTGGCTGGCTTCCCATAGAAACTACAAAGCCTTTTTGACCTAACACTGGAAGTTACACAATGCCACTTCTGCCACGTTACCTTAATCACTCAGGCCATCCTGATTTCGTGTGGAAGGAGACTACACAAAGGTGTGAATATTAGGAGACTTAAGGGACCCCTTTAGACCAGTAAACAGGTGTGAATACTATCACATCCCTTTACTCGTCTAATTCTCTGATCAATTAACATTTCCTCATGGAGGACTACCCCCATGATATTATCTAAAACAGCACCCTAATGCCTATAACGCCCCTATATTTTAAAGTGTTTTGTATTTGTGTATTTGGTTATAGTCTCACTTCTCTTAGAATTTTAGGGTTCTCTTGATTTTGGTTTCCCTAGGTCTGGCTCATGGTAAGAGAGCTGTATTGATAAATATTTTTGAATGAGTAGATGAATATGGGAATCATATCCAAGAAAAACTTATGATAAAAAGAAGGATAAAAAATTAATTTGTTCGATAAAGTATTTTTAAAATACATGGAGTCCAATGCTTTCTTTTACCTGGAGACTATGCTGAGGGGACATTTCAGGCTCATGGCACCAGAGGATCGAGTGAGGAAAGCAACAGAGCATATCCATGCCGTTGACTCTGGACCCCCATAACCCTCATAGATATAAGAGAGGGGGTTATCTCTTGTAGTAAGAGAGGAGGTTATCAATGGTCTCCAAGAATCATGTATGCAAGCTTGTTTGAAAAAGTCAAGGAAACTCTGTGAACTTCTTCTATGAGCCAAAAGGGATATGAGGGGTTTGGGACTTTCCAAATTTGACCAATGGGGACATAGAGATATTTCAGTCTTCTTAGGTATATTATGTAATTGTTGCACTACCCAATTTGATGTAGCCTATGAAATACAATCTCAGATGTTTCATAAAGCAGACTTCCTCAAAGCAAACCAATTTTCTGGTGTTGCTGCATCTGAGGTCTTGTGGAGGAAAAGATTAGTTATAAATAATTGCTCTAACACCCCTTACATGTACCCTACACATTCCCTGACCTTCAGAATCCTTTTAGAGTTCTCAAACACATTTAGGCTTTCCAGATCTAGTAATGATAAATATGTAATGATTGGCTTTCTGAATAGAGTTGAGAAGGGTTAAATTAAAGAAAGATAAGAAAGCATGTAGGTTATTACTCATCCTTTCAAAAAACCTATTTCAGAGCCAAAAGAGAAATATAAGATGAGGTACTCTCTAATAAATTACACTGTAATCAGACTCAAGAGTAATCCAATGATTTTACTTTTATTTTCCAAATTGAAGATAACCTTCTGATTTTAAGTAATACACATTAATTTCAAAGGCAAATTATAAATGTATAAAGTGCTATTGAAAACAATCCAAAATAATATTTGCTGTTAAAAAAATAAATAATACAAAAGAGTATAGTCTAAAAAGTGACGCTCTGCCTTCACTACTGTTAATGCAAAAGTATTCATAAAAGATTCTATGCCTCAAAATATTTCTTTCTTTTTTTTTTTAATACTTACCTTTTTTTTTTCCCTCCCCTGAAATGGCTCCCTCATCTGCTCATTGTTGTTTTTCTGCTCTTTGTAAGCTCATTGTTTTATGCTTGCTGTCTGCTCATTGTCTGTTTGTTTTTTCTTTAGGAGGCACCAGGAACCAAACCCAGGACCTACCTCCCATGTGGGAGGCAGGTGCTCAATTGCTTGAGCCACATCTGCTCCAAAATATTTCTTTCTTAAGCAGAAGAGATTAGTAAAATATTGTCCAACTTGTATTTCTCATTTTGAAAGCATAAAGAGCCTATGCTTCATATGATGGATGTTGTTTTACCCATTCTTTTAGTGACTCAAATGCTTTAAAATGCAATCTACCTTATCCATGACCACATCCCACATACCAAATCATGTGAAATGATTTGAATATTGTTTGATCTCCTATACACTTATTCTCTAGACCACAATTATTTTAGAATTATTTTCATGTTTATTTCCCATGTAAATTTCTTTATGATTTCTTTTTATTTGTTTGACATATGGAAAGTGTTCCATAAGTTCTTGTTTCATGCATGCCACTTAAGCTGAACTAGAGGCAGTTTATTGCACAGTTTCAAACACTGGCTTTGGTGTCAGAAGCATCTGGGTTCAGGCCCCATTTCTACTATTTGACAGTTTCATATTTATAAAATGGTACCCACTTCCTGGACCAGATTATCCTTTCTCCATATCTTAACACTGCTGGCTGTACCTGTGTTCCCTGGGGTTAGCCCAGGACTAGAGGATAGTCTGCATTGTTCCAGGTCACGGGTGACCTGGCACTAAGAGTCATACGTGTAAGAACTATAGAGAAGCTTCAGGCTCCTCCTTACCATTTCCAGACTCAGATGAGCAGCTGCTTTGGGGCTGAGAAATTTGACCAGTGGCAGAAGAGGTGTAAAGAGCCCACGGATAAATTATTTTCCTTCTTCCACTAAAAGAGTGTTTTGAAGCCTCCCACCAAGGCCAGAATGGCCTATTGGGAAGATGTTCCCTACGACTGAGAAATCAACTGGTTTTCTTGTGAAGCTGTGGCCAGCTCAGTAATTACACCTACCAACTTTGCTTTTCCTCCTTCCATGTCACATCTGCCTTTTGTTTTCACTCTTGCTGCTCTGGGATTGTACTTCCCAGTAAGGCCTTAACCTGTAAGATTTGCTTCAGACTCTGTTTTCTAAAGATCCTAGGCTAAGCCATGTCCAAACAGCATTAATACAAGGACCAGCACTTAGAAAAATGTCTGAAATGTAGTAAAAATCTGTACTTTAAAAAGCAAATTACTATTCCATTAAAAAATATTAGAAATTATATTTTAGTAATGTATATAACTAAATGGCAAACAAATGGTGTGGGCTAGTAAATATATTTTATTTAGGTATTATATTGTATTTGGAAATACATAATTTTTCCAAATCCTTCTTAGATAGCCTTTTTTTAAATGAAACTATATTTTTATTCAATCTGCTAATTTTCAGGTCCAATAATTCTAACACCTTTTAATTGGTGGTCATAGAATTTTCACTATCATAATGAATTTTACTTTGGTCTGTAAGTATTATTTTCCCCCAAATTTCTGTTATACTATATCCAGATGTAGAGATTATATTAAAATACCAGACTATTACATTTACCAGTACTTGTTATTATATCCCCTGGGAAACATCATTGTCCAGTTGAATATAAAAGGCTGAACTAGATGCCCAAAATTCTGAACTCAACTTGCCATCCCACCACTTGCTATTTGTGTAACTAGGGACCTTGCATGTTCCTTTCTGTATCTCAGTTTCCTGACATGGTTATACTAGATGGCTTCAAAAGGGCCTTCCAGTTCTAATGTACTATGAGTTTATTTGTGAAGTGATTTTTACACTCACACACATGCCTATACACACCCTCATATATACAACCCCAATATATTTCCCTCCCTTAGCTCATTCAATTTGATGTTTAAACTACTACAAATACAATTTTGTATTTATTTTTTCACTAGGAAATTCATTCACTCTATTATCCTTCAAACATCTGCCAAGTAATTACCATGCACCCTGCATTGAAAGTTGTTTATGACCATGGCTGCTTACATTGTTCCCTGAATCAGTAAGCCTCAAGTCTGCTTACTGCTTCTTGCTGTGGATACACAGATGTGTCTCTCACTGCAACTCTCTGGTACAGTTGACCTCTAAACATCCCCTCTTCTTAGACTGGGATGCATCTAATCTCTCCTTGTTACTGGTCCTCAAACAGAGACCCTGGTGTCTTTGGGAGGTGGGGTGGGGCATGGGATGTGAAAACCCAAGGCCCTTCAAAGAAATATGGTTCGTAAACACTGTGGCCATTCCCTGCTGTTCTGAGTTCGCTGCTCATCACCTCCACCTCTTGCTGAGTAGCTTGTCTTGGGGGTTTGCTGTACTATGACTGAGGTGATTTGCCATTATAAGTTGTATTAAGGGTTATACCACAGTAAAAATTGCCTATGTTCCAAGTATTATAGTTTCACTGATCCACTTTTCAATACTCACACCCACAGCCATTTTTCCAGAGATGTATCAGTGACAGGCAAATAACTGGATCAGTAGAAATGCTCTCTCCTCAGCACATGTACATTCCTGGTACTGCTTGTTTTTCTGACAAGTAGAGTGTGATGATTTCTATCATCAGGGATGCACAGAGAATTGGTATCTATATCAGACTGAGGGGCAAGAAAAACTTTAGCACTCTAAGAAATCTGAAAATAATTCAATAAGGTAGAACATCTGGAATCAACTTGAACTGATTTTGTATTCTAGACTTCAATTGAAGGCTATTCAGGGCATTATTCAGCAAATTCCCAAATAAAACCAACCAAATGTTACTTTTCCCCAAGGGAGTCAATTGTTTCAAATAAGTTTCAGATTTCAGGTCTTTTACAATACAGAAGCAGTACTATTCTAAGATGAAAGCAGTAATAGTACCTTATTACTTTACAAGAATCAACATACATTTATATGAGTATATATGTGTGTATGTGTTGTATGTATATGTGCATGTGTTAATATGTAAATATGTATGTGTGTGTGTGTGTGTGTTTTACTTTGCTAACGGCTGCCAATGCAAAATGCCAGAAATGGGTTATCTCTTTTTTTTCTGACTTTATTTTGTACATTTAATAATTGAAACTATAAACAATTAAAAAGTAAACAGATAAATAAATGCATACACTTCTCAATTAAATGTACTGGATACATACAAAATTTTTTTTGAATCAAACAATATGTTACATAATATATTTGGTTCATAATAACGCATTCATACAGTATTTGTCCTTTTGTGTCTAGCTTGCTTCACTCAAAATAAGGTTCATCCATGTTGTCATATGAATTTATTAGGTAAAAACTTACAGTTTCAAGGCTGTGAAAATGTCCAAATCAGGGCATCATCAGAGATGCTGTCTCACCAAATTTTGGCTGCTGGTAGTCCTGGACTCCTGCCATGTTGCAAAGCAAAATGGTGGCCAGTCTTTTTGCCAAGGTCTCTGCCTTCCCTTCCATGCTCACTTTCTCTTGGAGCTCAGCTATTTGCAATCAGGCACATGTCTTGTCTCTCCCCTCTCCTCCAGGACTCATTGCTTCAGCTTTGAACTGCTACACCGATTCCAGCCTCCAGCCTCTCTCGGCCTCTCAGGGTTTCTCTATCTTTCCACAGCTGTAAACAATCCTGGAGGCCTCTCTCACATGGCACGATAAAATGGCAGCCTTTCTTCTCACTTCTCCTCAGTTTATATAGGACTCCAGCAAAGGATTAAGACCCACCCTGAGTCTACTCAAATGATCTAATCAAAATTGATCTAATCAAAAGGTCCCATGCACAATAGGTTTACAGGTGCAGGAGTTGGTTCACTTTAAGAACAGGATTTTCTGGGGTCTACAAAAGGCTAAAACCGGGACAATATGTAATACATTGTAGTGTTTAGCATTTAGTTACTAACCTCTACTACAGTGTTTATCAACATACTTTGAAATTGTTTGGTTTTTTGCTTCACTGTCTGGATTCTAGACTCCTTAAGGATAAGCAGGGGCTGTATTTTTCAACATTTTATCTCTGGCACAACTGATTTGATAAAAGTGTTTGGCAGTATCTACTATAGCTGAATATACATAAACTCTATATGATTCAGAAATTTTTTTTCCAGGATATACATCCAACAGAATTGCATACATGTGTGTACCAACAGATTTGTAAAGGGGGTCCCAACTAGATAATGTTCAACAAATATTTCTAGTAAGATCTGATAGACAATATGTTTTATTCATGACAATGTATTAATAAAAATACTAAATATATGGTTATAGAGTACTATCCCAAAATGTTTTAACATTTTGCTAAAATAGTTTTGTCTTTCTAATGATAAATGGTAGCTAAGTTTAAATTATTCTTTAATTTATTCTAATATCAAAAATGAGATTAATTTGAAAGGTGTTTATTTTGTTTTTTAATTTTTTTATTTTTTGAAGATACTTAGATTACATACATGATACATAGAAAATGTAGGGGATTCCCATATGCCACACTCCCACCCCACTCCCATTCCCACATTAACAACATCCTTCATTGGTGTGGTACAGTTGTTACAATTGATGAACACATATTGGAGCATTGCCACTAAATGTGGATTATAATTTACATTATAGTTTAAACTCTCTCCCACACAATTTTGTAAGTTATGACAAGATCTCTAATGGCCTGTATCTGTTATTGCAACGTCATTCAGGACAATTACAATGTCCCGAAAATGCCTCCATATTACAACTATTTTTCTTTCTCCCTTCCCTCAGAACCTCCATTGGCCACTGCCTCCACATCAATGATAAAAGTTATTCCATTGCTAGAATAACAATAAGTCTACAGTAGAATAACAGTAAGTCTACTCTAGTCCATCGTTCATTCCCCAGTCCTGAGGATTTTGGGATGGTGATGCCCACTCTGCCTTTAATTGAGAGGGGGCTTAGATCCCATGGGGCAGTAAGGTATTTATTTTGAATATTCCATTTCAACCTGACAATTTACATATGAGCAATTTTTTCAGTAAAGATTTCCAGTCTGAATTCACTCTTCAGAATGAAAATGTGAAAATGATCTGTCATTTCATCATTTTCCAAAAATCTGTTTGTTCATTTTTTAAAAGAAGACTAGAAAAGCAGAGTGGATTCTTGCAAAGCCATGCTGTGAGTCCTTGCTACCAATATGATGTAAAAACTCCTGACAGCATTTTAAAAGAAAAACAAAACAGCAACAAATTACTTCAGTAAGAAACAAATAATTTTCCACAAACAAATTTGTTAATATCTCTAGTCTAGTATCTTGCTTTTAATTAACTCCACAATATAATAGTCAACCCTTGATTTCCTTGATCACATGGCATAGTGGATGTCAAATGAATGTTTCCAATGTAAGAGTCCTTGTATAGCAAGCACAAGTAAAGGCATTTTTTTTAAGTTATAAACACCTGATATAAATTCTTTTTGTGTAGAAGGATATTATGGGTTCTGTCCTTTCACTTCCTTTTTTTAAGTTTTCCATTTATCACAGTACCTGGCATATAAGAAACAATTAAAGATACTGTTTGCTATTGCACCTATTATTTTTGTTAGCTACTATGGTAGTTAAAATAAGCTGAGTTATTCTGTTATTTACTATTTTAATTAGACTTTTTATTTACTATAGCACACATTTATAAAAATAAGCAAATCATGAATACATAGCTTGAAGAGCTTTCACAAGAAAAAAAAAAAAAAGACATCTGTAACTCCCACCTATATTAAGAAATAGAGCATAACAGTACCCCAAGATACTCTGGTCAAGCTCTCTTTCAGCAAATGCAATGCAGCCTCAAAGGTAACTATTATCCTGATTTTTATCAACATTGACTTACTTTCCTGTTTTTGAACTTTAGGTAACTGGAATTATGAATCATGTTCTCTTTGTGTCTAAGATTCATTCATGTTGTCCTGTATATTAGTAATTCTTTCATTTTAATTTCTTTATAGCATTCAGACATTTTATTAAAAAGGATATATATATATAACAAATAGGAACGAGGAAAAGATGCTCAAAAAATCATTAGTCATTAGGCAAATACAAATTAAAAGCACAATAATTCTCACTACACAACTGTTAGAATGTTAAAAATTATCGATACAAAGTGTTGGTGAGGATGAAGAGCAACTGGAATTTAACTAAGAGAGATGAAAGCATATTAAAGCATATGCCCATTAAAAAAAAGTCTTGCTCAAGAATGTTCATAGCCATTTTACTTGTAATAGCTCCAAGCTGAAAATAACAACAATTGTCCATCAATAGGTAAATGGATAAACACATTGTAGTATACCTCCACGAATGAAATACTACTCAGGCAAAAAAAAAAAAAAAAAAAGAAAAAAAGAATCTCAACCTAATTGTGCTGAAAAAAAGAAATCACACAAAAAGTGCACATATTTGATGATTTCATTTATATTAAATTCTAGAAAACACAAATATACTGTGAGAGAAAGTATGACAGTGGTTTCTAGGCCAGAAAGGGAGTCGGGAGCTACAGGAGGGAGAAAATACAAAAATAGTAGGAGAAAACTTTGGTGGTGATGGATATGTTCATTATTTCAATGTGGTGATGGTTTCACAGGTGTATATCTATATGACAGATTCTCAAATGTACACTTTAAACATGCAGTTTGTTGTAAGCCAATTATATTTCAGTATCTTTGTAAAATTATTTTCCTTAATAATTTAATAAATAAATCCTCTCAGCAATTACAGTCATAAAGAAATAAATAAACTAGAACATTCATTCCTAGTTTTCTTAAATTTTGTTTAGTATCCCATAAACTTGGGAATAAAAGATACATTTTAGTAGTTGGGCATGGAATCAATTTGGGTCTGATGATCAGTTCAAATCATTATAATTAAACATACAACTTTGTCTATTTGTTAAAAAAAAAAAACTAATTTTGCACTTAATATCTACTTTGTGTTAGGTGTGACAAATGCAGAAATGGACAAATATCTCCTTACCTCAAGGAGCTGAAATGTATTGAGGAAAAAATAAAACTACATTTCTGCTATAGTTTATATATAGCTATGATAGTAATATGGTTCTACAAAATTATGTTTTGAGGAAGAGATTAGAGAATTTTGAACTAAGGTAAGCAAGCATAAGTTGATCTCTTTAGGTAACCTATCGTAAGAGAGGAAGACATACGGGACAAGAGAATGTAGCGGAGTAAGTGAAATTTGGAGGGAAAAATGAGAAAGGGCTCATTTAGATATGATTTTGGTGCTTGATGAATATTTGATGGAACCTTGGAGCTGAGAAGAGTTTCAGGTTTGCTGGAAGTTGAAATTTGGAAATAGGCACTATTGAAAGCCATGTATGTGGACAACCTGGTCTAGGGAAATTGTATGGAGCGAAAAAAGCAGGCTAGAAGTAGAAAAGCAAGTAAGGCCAAACTTTTGTTACAGGACTGAAAAAGAGAACGAGCAAAGAGACTAAGGAAGATCAGTCAAAGAACTGAAGAATGAACAGGCAGTGCAAAAATGAGACATGCATATCACGATAAAACAAGTGAAATTCATTAAATTCCCATTATTGAAGTTTGCCACTAAAGGGAAAATGACTTGCAAAGATTTTCTCATCAAAACATGCTGCCAATCTACAAAGCCCATTGAAAAAAGGAGGATGAAGTTTTTTCCAAGGAGCCCAAAAATTATCACTAAGATAAATTGAATATTCATTCAATGCAAATACTTGATTGTTTCATTCGTTTATCAGATTAGTTTCATATTTTCTTTCTCATCACTTGATTCAAATATTAACTGTTATGTGTTGATAATCAGGTGTTTAAAACTATAATTAACAGTACTGAATTATATATTTGAATGTGGTAAAAGGGAAAATTTTAGGTTGTATATAAGTTACCAGAATATAAAATTAAAAAACAACAACAACACAGAACTCTATAAGACAAAGAGTGAACCCTAAAGTAAACCGTGGACTATGGTTAATAGTACAATTATAATAATATTCTTTCATCAATGTAACAAAGATACCACATTAATGCAAGTTGTTAATAATAAGGAGGGAACTCTATTTTCTGCATGTTTTTCTGTAAATCAGCAACTTCTCTAATTAAAAATATTTTTAAAAACCTGCAACTCTAGAAACATTTTTTAACTAAACATTTCCAAGATGGCTAATTAATGACTAAGATTAATGGCTAGAAAAATCTCCTGAGTTTTACTGGTTCCTTACCAGGTAGAAAAGTTGGGTAAGGCTTATAAAATAAAAGAGAAGTGAATGGAAAAGTCAAATGTCAAGAAAGTTTGAAAGTGTCTCAGAAAAGTGTCCTAAGACCGTTACACAAAGGAAAGTGATAATATTAAAACAAGAGTTACTAGTTTTAACAGTTTCAAAATCCTGAGCTGAGAAAAGGGATAGAAACTTATATTTGCAATTAAAATTATATAAATTATCATAAATTACAATAACTTGTGTTTTCTAATATTGAAACATAGACTATTGTATTCCCCTTCCCCCCAAAATTAAACTACAGGAAACTTTATAAGATGCAACTTTATTTGCACCTTGTGAATGGGAAACCAGAGCTTTTGTTAAAATATGCAAAATAATTTCCCTCTGACAAAGAGGGAAAATAGGAGAAAAATATCCTTTAAAACATTATATTTCTATCTATCTCAAATTTATCTCAAAGTATGGTTAGGATGAGCATTTTAACTCTCTATATCAGGAAATATTTGTACTTAGTTTTAAAACAAAATCAAATATCAAGAGTTCTTGTAAAAGAAAATTAAAGAAATTATTTGCAATTCACACACAAGTGGTCTTAGAAAAATGAATACTTGACATTTTGGATATAAAATTTTTACTGTAAAATGATATTTGGATAAGACTAGAACAAACAATTCTAAATGATAAAGATTAAACTCTCTTTGCCACAAGTATGGCTTTAAGACCAAGGTTCAGATTTTGAGAAACAATAAAAAGAGAATTTGAGGTTGTGCCAAGCAGGATTGCTGCTCAGGTTTTCCAGATTCCAGAGCCTTATGAATACCTGTCTGTGTCTCCAAATGGAGAGAAGCCAGCCAGGAAGTGAAATACTGTTTATGGCAGTGGTTCCAATTGTTTCAGGAAACACAAAACACTGGTCGCTGATAAGGGAGTTTCACATTCCCAGCAATTATTGTAAAACTTTATATATGAAAATGACATAATTTAAACTGTTGTCCTCAGGAAAATCTTCCAATCTCTCTCTCTCTCTCTCTCTCTCTCTCTCTCTCTCTCTCTCTCCATATATATATATAGCTCTCTCTCCTATCTCTATCACTCTCCAAATTATTTCTCAGACTGGAAAGATGTTACTTTTTCCATTTATCTTAGCCATTTCAATATTATATTTGATATTTAAAGTGCATGATTCTTTGAGAATATAAATGTTAATTTTTCATTCAACATCAGATGGGCAGCCTTAATTTTAATCCAGTTTTCTTCCTCATTTTAAATATTGTACTTATAATTATGAAGGCAACAAAAGGAAAACTAATCAACCATAGCAGATCTGTGCCCACCTCCAAGGAATGCTACCATGCACAATTATTTCAAAGTAAACTTTAGAAAGGTTTACTCAATTCATTGTGATTCTCATTCACACAATGTGGATTTACATATCTGAAGAAACAGCCCTTGCAAGGCTTCACTACCTTTTGAAATAAGTTATTTCTATGTCAATTTCATTATAGCATCTAAAAGGATGGGATACTGTTTTATAGTATAATCCTAACTTCATAGTTTTCAGCTTTCTTCAAGGTAAACACAAGGCGGGAAGGGAGGAAGGGAGGGGACATGATATTTGGTGGCGATGGGAGATAAGACTAAAAGTTTGTCCAGATGGAGCCAGCTATTTTCTAGAAGTTTGAGAGATCTAAATTTGCTCGTCTAAAGAGCGAGTAAATTATGTTTTCAGGACATTTTTAATCACAGTGTGTATACTGTATATACATAACACACACATATATATACATTGATACTCATATATATACATATAATATATGCATACTACATAGTGTATATTATTCAGAAGAATACATACACACACATATATATATAATATATAATATATATATTCTTCTGCAATATGAAAAACTCTATGCTTAATGTGGTATGGGGCAGTCCCTTAACAGCCTGCTGCCTTTCCCTGGACCCACAATAAATAATGTGCTCAGGACTAGGTGTGTCCACCTGAAAGGATAAAACACAAATCCCTAGTAGATTAAAGCACTGCTGCTAGATTCTTTCCTCTGTTGTCCCCAGCATATGCAGGCATTCATTGGAGATAGTCTGACTCTGGTGGGCATGATTTATGACATCCAGCTCACACATTGGTGGCATATCTGTCCCTGGGGGAAGAAGCAGGATTCCTCCACTGCAGAAGCACCTGAACACAAGAGAGGTGTGCTGCATATAGAATAGCTCCCTGCCTTGGCCAGGGATTGAGACTGGCTGACTATGGGGAACTGATGCCCATTAGTGACATTGACCTTGCTCTGTCTCTTCTCTTTGTGAGTAAAACGTCTTCCCACCAGAGTCTGTGTGAGTCATGCTTTTACTGGCAACCCTGACACCTGTATTGGAGTGGGTTGACATCACTTTAGGTGTCTCTCCTGACTGACATTAAATCTGTTAGGGGACATGTCAAAGATGAGCATATGTTTTCTTTATTTTGGTGTTGGCACAAAATGTTCTTGAAATTCAGCCATGTAATTTAGCCTATATCTTTGTTCCTATAAACTGCCTTCATATTTTTTCATGAAGCTTGCCCTGTCTTCCTAGCACACACAGATCTCTCTTTCACTAAATCACCGTGGCCCATAAACTCAGTGCCACAAAATTTGATGCTATTGATTTTTTTTTTCATTCCTCATAGTTTTGTTGTGTTTTGCTTTGTTTATTCCCCTGACCACAGCTAAGAGATCAATAGTGATGATGATATGGCACATACTTATTGAACTTGTATTTATTAACTGATTGGGCCCTTTTAATGATAAAAGATATAAAGGATAGAAACAAGCTAATTTCATAGTTATTATTTTAGATTTAAAATACAAGCAAAAAAACATGTGTATTCTAAAGGTAAAGATTTATTAAAACCTCAACATGAAATTCAAGAAACTAGAATTTTAACTGATGTTAAAATATTAAGCATATTTAATAAAGAATAATAGAGCTTATAGTAAGTTATAAAATTTTAGTTTTATAAAAATAGACATTATTTTATATTGAGATTTATTGAACTTAGTAGAAGATGGAAAATTGTGTAATTTATTGGCAAAAGAGATATTTATTTTCTTTTTTTGTTCAATTTTTAAATTTCAATAATATGGTTATTCCATGATGATCTGACATATTTGTCTACTTTTGTACAATAGGTAATTGCTACATCATAATTGCTACCATTACTTTTTACATTCTCCTTTGAAGTTATACACTCTTTCATTATAGTTTTGTTAAAGTTATAAACTTTCTGTTCATGTTAGCTTATATCATATTCAGCTAGGTCTGATATAAATACTTCATAAAATTTTTACTTTGTGATCAACAAACGTCATTTTAGACTATGTTGAAGTTAGTTGTTGGGGATTTTAATTTAGAATTATTTAATCACTCATAAGCATTTAATCATTTTTTTTTTCTTTCCTTGACATAAAGCTGTTGGTTTAGAGTTTCTCTACAGACATTTTTTAATGAAGTTTTTTCTTATTATTTCCTTGGATTTGTTTTGATATTTATTCTCACTTTTAGTTCTTTTTATGTGAACTTTATCTGTTCAATGCTCCATATTATTCCTTCATTGACCAAAGGAATAAACCAACAAAACAAGCTGGAACTTCTAGCCTAATGGTTCTGCACTATGGTAGACAGAAGATGGGGGCTGAATCCAAGCTTTATCTTAGGCCATGACAGTTCAAATCAGAACAGGCAATTCACCGTTGTTCAGCTTGCACGTGCTCATTTCACTAGTGGATATGCCTGCTTTTGGCTGGAACCATTGGTCCCAGTCATTTGAAAAAATGACTGTAAAATTTGTTTGCCACTAGCAATTATGTCTAAGAGTGAAGTTGTGAACACACAACTTTTTTGAATAATCTACTTATAATTGTTCCAACATTATGTCATCCATTTTTTTTCCTGTACCTTTCATTTGAAACTCCAAGGCGAAGAAAAAGTAGGAAATTTAGAAAAATTAGTTAACCTATTTTAAATCTCATGGCTATAAAACTAAAATATATATATTGCTATATATTATTCTTTATTATCTGTACTTTATTAAAAACATACCACTGGGCTGCACACAGTCTCAGGTCTATGAGAATAAGGCCTTGGCGACTGAGCTTTTATTTTTACTTTGCCAACCATAGGATGCACATATTCTACCACTCCCTGAGACCCATCATGCCAGAAACTTGAATGAAGACTGAGATTTTCTCTTGGAGCCAAACAAGTCTGAATCTCTTAAAAAAAAAGAAAAAGAAAAAGAAAAAAAAAACCCTACAAAATAGAGAAGTTTGCTCCTCACCACTGTTACTACCACCACCAGAACATACCCCATCTCTGGCCATGGCTCATTTTTCTATTTGCTTCACCAACTCCTCTCCAGTAAGTTACGTTCTGTTATATTCTCCTCTTCAGGTTGTTTTCTGCTTCCTCTTCTGTGTCACTGTTCTAAATTCTTACTTTCATTTTTTCTACAAAATCTTGGAATCCACACTAACATTTGTCTTCGTTTCCCAGCTACTATGACAAATACCCCACAGTGTGATGGCTTAAAAGATGGGAATTTATTGGCTCACAGTTTCAGAGGCTGAAAGATTTGCTTCCTACCACAGCAGTCCTAAGTGTTCTGGCTGCTGGTGATCCTTGGGATTCTTTGGCTTATATCCCTGACTCAGGTTACATGGTGAGGTCCTCTCCTTTCTCTTCCTAGTTCCCACTGACTCCTGGCTCCTCCCTGTGGCTTTCTCTTTATAAGCCCTCCAGTAAGAGAACTAAGACCCATTCTGATTCAGTTGGGCACCACTTAACTAAAAATAACACCTTCCTAAGGTCCTATTTACAGGTGGTTTCACATCCACAGGAGAGGGTTAAAGATTAAGAGCATGTTCTTTTTCTGGGATACATAACTCAATCCATCATACCATTTTTAGAATATTTCTTTCTAGCCTATCATAAAATAACTTCCATGCTTTGAGACTCATGCCCTATGGCTATATTACCATCTAATTATCTTTATCTTGTTAAATTCACAGTCATCCTTTCTTGTTCAACAATAGCTTTAGAACCTTGAATCACTTCCTTCTTTTTAAGTCTTATGGTTTTCTTGAGAGACTTGAGGGATTTCACCATTTCTGTGGATGATCCTTGATGGCCTCTGGCCAAATTACTTCCATTTAATCTACTTCAGTCACCTTCTCCCCCTGCCACAATCTGAGACATTTCCATTCTTGTGCACTGCCAAGTGAAAACTTTCTCCATTCCCTACCTAGACCTACTTCTATTGAAAGAGTACTAGCCAATCTCATAGTTGTTGTTTTTTTTTTATTTTTTTGCCCAGAATATATACAGTTCTCTGTTCAGCCACCACTTTCTTTCTTTGCTTCCTATGCCCATCTTTTGACCTCTTATGCTCCATGCCTCCCATAGCATAAGCATATTTGAGCAAAACCTGTCTTTTATTCCAATCAATCTGCTCTTACTGTGTTCCAGGTTCTCTGAGTCTATGTGGACAAATCATATTGGATTTGGTAAGTGGATAGTCATTTTAGGTTAATTGAGAAAGGCATGATGATCTTCCCATGATATGTCCTGTTCATGTTAATTTGTTCCAGTGCTTTGGTTACAGGACCAGTTATTAATAAAACAGGATTTCAATATTATACCTTGCCTATTTTCTTCCTCAATTAGAAACCATGGAGGAGAGAAAAAGTAAAACTATTTCCAAAACCTACACAGTCCATAATCCATAGAGAACTACTTTCAGTTTCATGATTGTAGCATGCTAGCTTCCTATTCCTCTAGATCTTTGTTCAAACTGCCCCCTTTCTAGAATTCACTTTTCAATGCAAATCCCAGACTGCTGGTCTCAACTTAGTCAGTATTTCCTTTAGTATGGCTTTTCTATCCTTCTGTCCTTCCACTCTTTGTTATAGTTTTTATTTATTTCTCAAGTATCATGCATTTCTTCTCTCCTGACATTTTTCATGCCGTATCTTAAAAATGACTGTCCATCTTTTCCACTGGTCTCAGAGTCTAGAGTCTGGTGACAAAGATATACAATATTTTTCTCCACCATTTTTCCTAAGTTCTTTGCACTTCAATATGGTAGCTAAATAAATATATGTTGAATTAATGAATATATGAAGTAATGTATAAATCTTATGAAAATGTTCATTCAAAATTTTGACCAAACGTATTGTTATGGGTTGAAATGAGTTCCCCCAAAATATGTTAATTTCCTCTCATTAGCCAAGAGCACTGAATGTGACCGTAATTGGTAACTGGCTCACTGAAAATGGTTTTGGTTAAACTGAAGTCATACTGGAGTAGGGTGGGCCTATAATCCAAAGTGACTGGTGTCCTTATGAGAAGAGAAGAGGAGACAAAGACAGTCATAGAGTGAAAACAGCCATGGAGTCAGAGATTGAGTTTCCTCACAACCCAAGAAATGCCAAGGATTGCCAGCCACCACTGGAAGCCAGGAGAGATACCTGATTCTTCTTTACAGACTTCAGAGGATGAAAAGTCATTCTAAAACCTTGAGTTCAGAATTCTAGCTTCCAGAACTGTAAGGCAATAAATTTTTCTTATTTTAAGCCACCCAGTTTGTGGTATTTTGTTACAGCAGCCCTAAGAAATGAAGACAAATGATTTATAAATGAAGTTCATATGTTATGTATAACTTATACTATTGCTTACATTCCTGACTTTTACCAGCAGGGATTCACTTCAAAATTTGGAATTTTATTTTGTGAAAAATCAAAAACAAAAACATAAAAGTATGCATTCTTTTAAGATTAGCAATATGATAATCATTTTAATGACTCTGGATTATAAAATTTAAAAATGAAATTTAACTCTTTAACAGTATTAAATTCAGCACTTTTTCATGTTCTAATAATAACTTTTGTAAAGGAATAATTCATTTGGGTAAATTATGAGAAAACATATTACAAATCGTTTTTAAATTGTTTTACCAAGTTTAAATTTTGTGTTCTGCAGTGAACATTGTGTTTTCAATGGATCTTCATTTACCATATGTGGGCTTGATTGTTCTACAGTAATAGATCTTATTTTCAAAGGACATGTGAATTTGCATTTATTATGATGAAAAACTATTTTTATTCCTAATAAAATTTAATTTTCACTGAAATACTAAAAAATTAATGATTCAGGATCACACAGATATATCAGTTTATAAAAGTCACAGAGAATTGCTATACTAATTTTTCCTTATATTATCACCTAGTGAATAAAGAAGTTTTTTAGAAAGGATGTCTTTTGAAAGTTTTAATAATTATTTAAGGAATTTCTTAAGATTTAAGACTTTAAGTAGTATCCAAGATTTATTGCTATATGTTACTAAAATTATTTATTCTCTTTAAATCTTGAATTTCTCAAGTAGAATATAGAGATAATAATAGTATCTATATCACGAATTCTGAGCAACAAATAAAACAAATATTTATTATGCAAATAAATCTTTTAATACAATTCCTGGAACAAAGCAAGTAAATAAAATAATAATATTATTATAAAATTTTAATGTAATTATATTGATGCTGACAATAGCTTGCTGTCATTAAAGTGAAACAATCTTGGTAGTTTTCAGAAAATATTCTATTTCAGAAATTATGTTAAAATGTTCATCTTGTTATTTTTATAATTCTAACTAGAATCATCTTAATGTAGAATCAAGTTCAATTCATTCGAGACCTCTAAAAATATATAGTCAAATCAGGACATGTTAATCTTGTAGACTCCAGGGAACAGGAACAAATAGTGTTATATTAGGCTAGCTGGCAACAATGTATGACTTGTTATCTCAATGCTAAAAAAAAAATCTAAATTCATTAAAGCCTAGTATAAGAGCAGAACTCTAAAGTGAGCTATCTCAAACCAAAATCTCTTGATTTTTTATGAGTAGTTTCTACTGTTAACAGAAATGTTTAGGATATGAAAGTGTGGATTGATTCATTACCAAATTGTAAATGTTTCAAGTGCATACCTATTTATGATGTGTTATTAGAATAACCTGTAATTTAATGGTAGAATGCAAATGTTAGTATTTGATGACTTCTTATTCAATTTAGGGAAATATATTATCCTTTGGTTAATATAAAGTAGATTAAAGTCTTTTTTAATGACTGATTTGAGGAATTATTTCTGATTATTAAAATAATATAAACCTTCATATGGAGACTTTTTAAAGAAACTATACTATATGGCATCACATTGAAAATGAACAAAGCCTTCATGCAATATGGGAAAACAGTGCTCTGGTGACTGATAAATTTATTCACATTAATTTGTTACATGACTCATATACTATTTTATGGAAGTATTTGCCTAACTTAACTACTCAAAACTAACTTCTGCATTTTTATGTCACTTGCAAAAGAAAGTGAGGGTGATTGTTTTCATATAGTTTGGAATTAAGTGAGTTTTTATTATAACTCTTAAAGAATTTGTACCCTGCCCATTAAAAATATGTATAGGTATCTGTTCTAGCTGTCAGAAAAAGGTTACATTTATAAACACAAAGCTATCACTTTCATCTGTTACATATAAGAAAGGCTAATTTTAACAATGGAAACAATAATTTATAATGATATTTTTCCTGGACATAGATATTTTAATGCTCTTTATGTTCTTCAAAACATCAATAAAGGGAAGCAGACATGGCTCAAGTGGCTGGGCTCCCGTCTGCTATATGGGAGGCCCTGGGTTCGGTTCCCGGGGCCTCCTGGTGAGGGCAAGTTGGCTTGCGCCCATGGAGAGCTGATGGCCTGGCCCGTGGAGACCTGGCACAGCAAGATGACGCAACAAAGGGAGACAAGAAGACACAGAAGAAACACACAGCGAATGGACACAGAAAGCAGACAGTGAGCACAAGGGGCCGTCGGAGTGGGGGGTGGGGAGGGATAAATAAATAAAAAAATTAGTAAAGTTTCACTCCATTGTCCCTTTAATTTGAATCTTTATAAATATTATATTCATAGTGGAAAGCAAGAACAATTATTAATCATCATCCTTTAAAAGACATTCAGATTGCATATATTAACAACCTGTACTGACAAGCAAATGTTTCTGATTGTGCTGAATTTGTATTTTCCTATTCCACAACAAAAATTCTCACAGTTGGCATGATACTGTCTTCACTTCCAAAGTCAGGGTCATCAATCATTTACAAGCAAAACTGTATGCAAGCTATAAATATTCTTATTCTTAAATTATAAGGGACAGAATTCATCAGCTATAATTTCTAGGATTAAAGGCTTCCATAATGTGTGTGTGAGTGTTTGTGTGTGAGTGTAAAATCTTGGAAAAACTTCTGTGGATAAAATCATATAAAACAAATAATCTTATTTCTTGCAGACATGATAGGAAAAGAGCAATCAAGTATAGATATTATTTTCTATTTTTCAAGTACATTATCATTAATTTCCTCAATATAACCTCATAATGACACTTATAAAAAATTTCATCAGTAAAAAATAATTGAACATTCCCATAACTCCAGACGTTCATTTTATCTCATAAATAGTGTAAATAAAGAATTTTACTCTTTCCTCATCTTAACTATGAAAATTCTCTTTCCAATGACCAAATACTAAAAAGATAATCAAAGGTCTTGAATAAAATTAATTTCAAAATACTTTGAAAATAATTTATTTTTCAAAAATTTTAATCTGAATTAGTAATTCAAACAATATATCATAATGGTGATTTAAAAATTAAGCCACTATAATCAAAGAAGGTTGAGTCTGATGGGAAACTTTAACATTTTAATACTTATTTACTACCATACTTCCTACCAAACAAATTAAGTTTGCTGGAAAATTATAATACAATGTTAAAAACTTAAATATATGCAGAAAGCAGATTCCAAACCAACTTTAGAGAGACATAAATTCATGCTTACCAGCCTCTGCCCTAGCAATCCTGCAGTATTTTTTTAATTAGCTGCTCTCCCATTCTCTCCAATTGTTATTTTAAAAATTCTCTATCCTCCTCAAGCTCTTGAAACATCTAATAAGTTCCTCCTTTTTTAGCTGTTAATCCCAGAGAAACAAGTGTCCACTAGAAAGAGTGTCACATCAGTTTCCCACCCTGATATCTAAAATTTTATTGATATCACTCTTATTATGACAAAGGTTTCTTCTCCTAATGAGGGACCCTAGATGCCTTTGCCCATCTAGCTCTTCCTTTCTTCTCAGAAACCATTCGCTATAAAAGGTGTTCTTCCCTGCTGTAGCATCACTTCTTTCCATCTATTGTCTTGTCATCAGCATTTAATCATGGTTAATTCTCTTCCACACTGAAAATCTTGGCCCACTTACTTCACTTCATGTCTACCAGCTACCACCTTACAGCTCCTTTCAACAAAACAAACTTCTTGACAGTTTTGACTCTATTCATTCTCTTCATATCCTCACCACCTTGTCATTTTTCAACTTAAGACAAACTGCCTCCCATGTTGTTAGATAAATAAGCTAAAGATGGCCTCTGTGTGGTGTTTTCTTCTTCACAGCAGCCTGGATCCATTATAAAATTATGTCAGTGCCAAACTCAAATTCCTACACATAAAATTGTTTTAAAATTAGTCCAAATAAGCAATTAGCCAAGAAGAGTTAACTGCTTAGCATACCTCCCTGAAATTTCACCCAACTTCACCCAGCATCTGTTCTCAATTGATAAGGTAGGCTCCTTCACTTCTAAGGCACAATATCGCTTCAGCTACTGGGAGCTCTCTCCCCTGGAAGCTCCCCACCAGGTTGACTCTGTTACAAAAGGGCATGTAAACTCCTCTCCCCAAACTCCTTTGTCCTCCTCCCTGTCTTCTTCTCACACCCACTTCCTTTCCCCTTTCGCCCAAGAGTTTCCCTCTTGCTCTGCTTCCTCTCTGCTAACTCCCTTGTAAAAGTGGCATCTGAAAGGTTTTCTGCTGAGGGTTTACTCCTTTCATGCAAATCTGTCAAAGTGTTGCCTACAATAAATAGCTTGCTTACTACTCCTATCTAATGGTCAAGTCTTTTTCTTAGTCAACTCTGAAATCCTTAAATTTGAACCCACTTTACATATCTACCAGTCCACTGAGAACTGCTTGCCTAAATAATCAATGGCCTCCTTATACCCAAGTGTCAAGGGCCCTTTCAGTATTGATATTTCTTGGTTTCCCAGCAGGTTTGGGCACTGATGATGACTGCGCTCCTCCTGAGCTCTTTTCTTCCTCTCACTTCTGTACCAGCTACTTTTTTGTTTTTCTTCTCATCTATTGGATGTTCTTTCTTAGTCTCCTTTGCACACTGTTTCCTCTACATGCCATTTAATATTGGAGTTCCTTAGCTTCTATTTTAGGTCTTTTTCTTGCTTCACTTTACATGTTCTCTCATGTTTTGAAATGTCATCAACAGATCAAACAATTCACAAATTTTCCCAACCTGCCTAGACAACATTTCTAATCTCTAGACAATGCACACAGGTACTACACATCCACTCTTACAGGACATCCTATCCAAAATTGAACTAATCTTGCCAACCAAATCTACTTCTCTAGTACATGAAAGCTGAATAAATAGAATCATATTTTAATCAGTTGTACAGTCAAATATCTTAGCATCAACTTTTATTCTTTCCTTCACCACCATACCCATTCAACTGATTCTACAATAACAACAACAATTTAAATAAATCAATAATTAAACTATACACACATGCAAGCACACCCAGAACAAAAAGAAACTTCTAAATATCTCTCATATCCATCTCTTTCTCTGTAACAGTATTACCCCCACTTTCCTACCAGCCATAATCATCTCTTAGACTCCTGAAGGAGCCTTTTAACTAGTTTCTGTTTCTAGTCTCATTCTCTCCAATTCACTTCCAAAACTGCTTGGAGGATTACCTTTTCAACATGCATAACTGACACATCATCTGATCCCTTGTAAAAATTTTCATGGCTTCCCATTAGCCTTATGATGTAGGAAAAAAAATGGAATATCATTAAAATGCAAATAAATGTCCTATTCCTATCAAAATTCTCTAAACACAACTCTCTAAACTCCTTTATAGATTCTCCAGTGATGTTTCAGTTCCTCAATTGTGCCAATCTCTTTTTATGTCATATTATCATATATTACCATGAATTCATTCAGCTTGAAATGATACCCACCATCCCTAGTATGGTCTTCATTTAATGAATCGTTATATAATATTTAGTTCTTACCTTTCAAATAATTCTCCCCAGGAATACTACCCTGCTTGCTCATGTAGATTTAGGTCACCTGTTTTCATGCTTCTTTAGTACCCTGCTCTGGACTTCAGAACATTCCCCTGAGCTCCAAGTTCAGATATTCTACTGCCTGTTTGATATTTTCACTTGATTTGGTGCATAGGCATCTATAACTTTAATAGCTAATATCAAAACCGCTCATGAAACCTGTTCCTCACCAAATTTCCCCCACAAAATAAATGGCAACTCTGTGTTAATTTTAGAATCTGTGATTTTTTTTTCTTGTGCTGTGTTTATCAGACTTTGGTATCAGAGTAATGCTGGCCTTATAAAAAGAATTAAAAAGTGTTTCCTGCTCTTGAATTCTTTGGAAAACTTTCCAAAGGATTGGTGTTAATTCTTCAAATGTTTGGTAGAATTCACTAGTGAAGCCATCTAGTTCAAGTCCTTGGTGGAAGATTCTTGATTATTCACTTAATTCTGCACTTGATAAAGGATTTTTGAGGTTTTCTATTTCTTCTTGGTTCTGTTTAGGTAATTTTAGTGTTTCTATGAATTTTCCCATTTCATGTAAGCTATCTAATCTGTTGGCATACAATTGTTCATAGCATTCTTTTTTATCTCTTGTGAGATTATTAGAGATGTCGCAAATTCCATTTCTGATTTTCATTATTTATGTCTTTTTTTCCCTTGGTCAGTCTAGCTAAAGGTTTGTCAATTTTATTGATTTTTTTCAAAGAATCAGCTTTGGTTTGATGATAATTTCAATTATTTTTTATTTTCTATTTCAGTTATATCCACTCTAATCTTAATTATTTCCTTCCTTCTGCTAACTTGGGGTCTACTTTTCTCTTCTTTCACTAGTTCCCCAAGATATTAAAGTAGGTTATTTCTTCTTTTCTAATAGGCACTCACAGCTTTAAATTTCCCTCTCAGTACTGCATTCACTGAATCCCATGAGTTTTGGTATGTTACGTTTTTGTTTCTTGGGTCTCCAAGTAGTTTCTAATTTCCTTTGTGATTTCTTCTTTAAGCCACTGGTTGTTTAAGAGTGTTCATTTAAGTTTTATTAATTTGTAAATATTTCAATTTTCCTTCTGTTCTTGATTTCCAGCTTCGTCCCATTGTTATCTGAGAAGTAACTTTTTATTATTTCAATATGTTTACATTTATTGAGACTTCTGTTTTGTGCTATCCTAAAGAAAGCTCCATGTGCACTTGAAATTATTGTTGGGTGATGTGTTCTATATATGCATTTTACATCTAGTTGGTTTATACTGTTGCTCCTTATGTTTCCCTTATGAATATAAATGCAAAAATTCTTAACAAAATACTAACCACTAAATCCAACAGCGTATAAAAGATTATATACCACGTCCAAGTGGAATTTTTTTCCAGGAATGCAAGAGTGATTCAACTTTAAAATAAAATCAATTAATTTAATATACCACATAAATATAACAAAGGAAAAAACACATGATTATCTCATTAGTTGAAGAAAGACATTTGACAAAATCCAGCACCAGTTTTTCATAAAAAAACACTCAGAAAACTAAGACAAGAAGGGAACTTTATTAACATGATAAAGACCATTTATGAAAAATCCACAGCTAACGCCATACTGAATGGTAAAAGAGTGAAAGCTTTCCACCAGAAACAAGACAAAAATGCCCATTTTCACCCCTGTTATTGAAGAGTTTTTTAGAAGTTCTAGTCAGAGCAATTAAGAAATAAAAGCTATCTAGATTGGATTGGAAGAAGTGAAATTATCACTATTTGTATATGACATGATCTTATATAAAGAAAATCTAAAGGAGTCCACAAGAAAACTGCCAGAGCTAATAAACAAATTCAGCAAAGTGGCAGGGTAAATATTAAAATGGAAAAATCAATTGTGTTTCTACACAGTAGCAATGACCAATCCAAAGAAGAAATTAAGAAAACACTCCCCTTTGCAATAACATCTAAAATAATAAAATATTCAGGATTAAATTTAATTAAGTCTTGACACAAAAGACTATAAAACACTGCTGCAATAATTTAAAGAAGACAAAAATAAATGGCAAGACTTCCCATATTCTTGGATCAAAGGGCTTAATATTGTTTAGAAGTCAATACCAAAGTGATCTACATATTCAACACAATCCTTATCATTATTCCAGCAGACTTTTTTTTGTAGAAATAGAAAAATTAATCATCAAATTCATGTAAAACTGCAAATAGCCAAAACAATTTTGAAAAAAAAGAACAAAGTTGGAGAACGCACAGTTCCTTATTTCAAAATGTACTTCAAAGCTGCAGTAACCAAAACAGTATGGTATGGCATAAGAAGAGATAAATAAATCAATGGAATAGGCATCAAAGTCCAGAAATAAACCCACCCATCTATGGTCAATTGGTTTTCAAAAAGGGTTCCAAGTAAATGTAATGGGGGAAGTATAGTCTCTTCAACAATTGTGTTGGGAAAACAAAACAACTGTGGATATCCACATGCAAATGGACCCCTTAAACATCATATACAAAAATCATCTCAAAATGTATCAAGGTCAGAATATAAAAGCCAAAGCCATAAAACCCTTAGAAGATAATATAGGAACAGATCTTTGTGACAAGGGATTTAGCAATGAAATCTTAGCTCTGACACCCAAAGCATGAGCAACAAACGAAACAATAGATAAATTTGGGTTCATCAAAATTATAGTTGCAAACCATATGTTGGATAAGGGATTAATAGCCAGAATATATAAAGACAACAACAGAAAGGCAACCTAGTTTAAAAAAAAATGAACAAAGGATTTGATAAGTCATTTTCCAAAGAGGATATGCAAATAGTCAATAAGCATATGAAAAGATGTTTATCATCATTAGCCATTAGGGAAACACAGATCAAAACAATGACAGTGCATTGTTGGTGGGAATGTAAAATGATGCAGCCACTTTTGAAAACAATGTGGCACTTCCTCAGAAAGTTAAATATAGTATAGTTCCCATATAACCAAGCAATTCCACTCTTAGGTGTATACCCAAAGAGAGTGAAAATAGGGTCTCAAACTGATATTTGCACACTAAGGAACATAGAAGTTTTATTCACCATAGCCAAAAAGTGGAAACAATCCAAGTGTCTATCAACAAATGAATGGATAAACATAATGTGGTACATACACACAATGGAATATTCAGCCACATAACAGATGAATTTCTGAAACATGACGCAACATAGATGAAACTTGAAAACTTTAAGCTGAATGAAATAAGCAGAGAGCATAAGGAAAAATATCATATGATGTCACTTTGATATCTAGAAGTCGCAAATTCACAAAGACAAAGTAGATCGGTGAGAAAGGGGAGGGGACAAGGAAGAGTTTTTGCTTGGTGGTAGAGAGTGTTTGTAAACAATCTTATTTTAAATCTTAGGATCATCCTTGAATCATTTTCTTTTATACCTCAATATTGACTTTACCTTCATTAAGATATTCAAATCTCAGCACTGTCTCACCATCTCTACCACTGCTCTTCTTGTCCAAGCCACTTTTGTTCTTAAAGGGATGATTGCGGTAATTTCTAGACCTGCTCCCCTCTGATCTTGCTACCTCCAGTCTTTTCTCAACACAGCAAACAGAGTGGTCCTTTTAAAATCAAAGTTAGATCAAGTCACCCCTCTGTTGCAGTGGAGTCCCATTTGCCCCCTTGCTCTTTCTACTTCATTCACATAACCCTTCACACCATCCCCCTTAATTTTGAAAATGCAGAAGTGTCTCTTGCTCATGACTTTCACTTGCCATTACAAATCCTGTGAAGCACTCCCTCCAAATATCTGCATTGGCTCTCACCCTTAATACCATCAAACTTAATTCATTTGTTGCCTTTTTAGTATTGCCGTAATACATGACTCTATGCAAGTTTGCTAACCTCATTTCTTTACTTAGAGTTGACTATCCAACTTTCTACTTGGTTGTTCTCTTACCTAGATCTTAATCACCTTTTGACCTAACATGCATTCTACTTTTTTTTTTTCCATTTTTCTCTCCCCCACTAGAATGTATCCTCTAGGAAAACAAGGATTTCTGCTTCATTTTTGACTGCTGTGTCCCCTGTAAGCAAACAATGTTGCACAATTAGTATGTATTCAATAAACATTATTGACTTAATGAATAATATTTTGTTGTATTGAAATTATACATTCAAAATCTCTTATCTACTATATAATACAAACAGTTCAGGGTCAAGAAAACCATTAATTGTTTATTAAAAAATTGTTGATGCAAAAGAAAAGAGATCATCAGTGAGGAATCTGACAAGACAACAAGAATAATACCTAGAACACTCAAAGATATGTTTGCATTAATATATTATATGCATTAGCATTGTCTTCTTTTATAATTGGAGAAAGATATGGACATGTCTTGAGATTTAGATGCAGGACATTGTAGAGTCCCCACTGTGTTAGCTTTCACATATAGACCAGGTGATTTGGTTGGTATAAAGTTTAAGGAAAATAAGCAATGATTTATATAGTAATTATGATCAATGTGAGAGAAATTTAGAAAGGAATTGATGGCAGTGCTGATGGCCAGGTTGTGAAGGATATTGGGGATATAGTAATTAAAATAGTAATCTCAGGCTTCCAAGTTGGATAAAGATAAATGTAAAAACTGGAGTCAAATATGAAATAAGAGGTTTTAAAGTTAATAAGGATCTTGATAAAGTCAAACAACTAGGATTTGGAAATGACTGAAGGCATAAGATAAAAGATTGACATCTGAGAAGCATGTGAATTTGGGATTTCACATGTGGAGCATTTCTAGATGATGATATTTGGCCATTGGACAACGGTGTGAAAGGAAAAAGATTAGTGTTTAGGAGTCAAGGAGTATTTAGCAAATAGCCACAACAATACTTGATTAATGCCTTTCATGCTAAGCACTGGAAGTTTTTAAATATGTGTGTGTGTGTGTATATATATATATATATATATGCATTCATATATATATGAAAGAGCGTTATATCAACTGTGTGATAGAAGTTAGTACACAGATTATAAAAATACATGAAACACAATCTGTAATAGAAATAAGAAGAGGTTCTTCTGGATGCAACCAGTTCAGCAAAAGTTAGGTGAAGGGTGGTTAGCCTCAAAAACTTCTGATATAACAAGTCTTGGCAAAGGAGATTAATCAATGGCAAGTAATTTTAAAGGAATTGATATTGTATTAATATAAAATAAAAAGCTACTGGAGCAGATGTGGCTCAAGGAGTCGAGTACCCGCCTCCCACATGGAAGGTCCTGGGTTCGGTTCCCGGTGCTTCCTAAAGAAGACAAAAAAGCAACGAGCAGACAGCAAGCAGACATCAGGCAAAAACAATGAGCAAAAATGAGCAAGACAACAAGCTAACAACAAGCAGACAATGAGCAAAAGAAACAAAAAGAGTAGGGAGTGGATGTGGCTCAAGCATTGAGTGCCCGCTTCCCACATGAGAGGTCCTGGGTTCAGTTCCCAGTACCTCCTAAAGAAAAAACAAACAGACAATGAGCAAAAAACAACAAACAGACAACAAGTGCAAACAATGAGCAGACAATGAGCAAAAGCAACAAGCAAAAAATAATGAGTAAAAAGATGAAGAAGCCATCTCAGGAGGGGGAAATAAAGAGCTAGAGGATACTTAACAAATAATAAAGTTACTTAAGCAAAAACAATATTAGATAAACATTTGCCACTCATAACACAACACATAAATTCTGTGAAATAGATAGGATGATCAAATTGGTATTAATTAAGATCCTTTTTTATAAAGCATTACTATGAAGTACTTAATTTTCAACAACTCAACAAATAGAATGCATATGTCTCCTAATAACTATAATTTTATAATAAACATAATTTGTTTTTTAAATATGATTTTATTTGAAGATTAATATATTTCAGCATTAACTTGTGCATTGGTTATCTGACATTAAATGAATTCTGCAGTTTTAATTGATCTCATTTTTCTTCCAGAAGCCTTAGCAAAAATGGTTTGGTAGAACTTATAAAGTGTGTATGGTTAGATGGGAGACTACATCAAATGGAAGGACCAATTATTCAATTACACTGGGTACATGAGAATGTTTACAGAAATTTTTCCAATTCGAAGAAATTGAATGTTCATAGTATTATACTAGACACAGCTGCTAATAGGATAGCACCCGTAACAATTTGTATTTGAGACAAGAAAGCTTATAACAGCAACTTGCAAAGTCTTGTTTTAGTGTCACTTGGGGATGCTGTCTGCCAGCTTTCTGCCAACAGTCTGCACCAACTGCTGCGTAACATTGTCAGCCACGTGCTTTTGGAGTTGCAATATGTACTTTAGGCTACAGAGTTGTAGAGCCGATAAGATATCTGTAAAGCTTCAAATTTATTAATCATGTTTGATTCCTGGGCCTGACAAGGAAAAAAAAAAGGAAACTTTAAATTCTTAAATGAAAAAAACTAATTAGTGATGTCAAATATTTTTCATTTTATCATGAATTTTAAATGATTGAAATATCTTATTGGGGTTACCAAATTGTGGAAAGATACTAAAGATAGGCGTGAGATGAATTTTTTCTTTGATTTGTCATGAGTCATAACACATGGAAAAAGAATGTACACTCAATCCCCACTTATCCATGACAGTGAGAAGAACACAGATAGTGTTTATGTAATCCAACTGGTTCAACTTCATTTAAGCTTTTTTTAACTAGTGCTGTTAAGAAGTAGCAACACTAAAGATACTAAACTTCAGATATGTGAAATATTACCTTTGTTTATCTATGCATTTAAAAATAAAGTGTTTTAAATTCTCCATTCTGTTTGTCGAGCAGTTGTGAAAATGTTCCATTTGACAAGAATATAAAAGAGATAAGCTTTAAGGGGAGTTAAAAAGCTAAAATTGTTGGCTTATATTTAAATTCAATCGTTAAAGTACTTAATACCTGATGTTAATGTTACTCAGTGTCAATGGCAATTTAAATGCAAAAATCTAATATGGATCTAAAACGAGGTTTCTCTGACAATAAACTAAAAGCATATTCTAATAAGAGTTCAGTTGACATTTGTGCATTGTTATTTCCATGTAAACAAATATAACCCTTGGGCTAAATTCCAACCCTGGAAAAAAATCTATGTTTGTCTGTACAATGAAACCTGTCATGGAGGTGAGGAGGGAAAGGAATAAAGGCAGAGGAACTGCTTTTCAAATTAAAGTTCTAAACTTTTAATGCCTTTTCCAATACAAGGAAAAGAGATATTTTGTTTATGTGTTGTATTAACAAGACTCTAACAAGCTGAATGATACAACAAAGTAAACACATTCAGGTCTTATCCAGTTGAAACAAGGCTGAGTAAAGTATTTCATGTTAGTCTGGAGTACAATGCCACCAAATGGGTTAGGTTCCTGAAACCTGGGGCCATTTTTTCCATCAGACTCTATGATCAGATAAGCATTCCAAGTATAGAACTCAATCACATCCAGCTCAACAACTTTCCAAAAAGTCACCCTTTCCATATAGCTTTTCATGGTAAGAGAAGAACCAGACATTTTGTCAATGGATTTGCCATCAGGACAACTTCATGTTCTTATTTGTGTCTGCAATTTTCAGTTTTTGTGTTAAAATTACGTTTCTCAACCTCTCTTCTCCCTTTCCCTTTTTTTTTCCTCCTTCAAAATTATTTAAATATTTCATTGGCAGGAAATTCAGTGTAATTGGAAGACTTCTTAATAATGCTTTTGTGAAACTGTGACCAGATATACCAGTTTCACTGATATATAACTATAATATTACCATATATCCATATAAACTTTACTCATTTATTAAAAGGACACCTATTTTGGATTAATTGAATAGAAGACTAAAAAAAAAACATATCAGTAAATAAAGTTTTACCAATAGTGCAAGATTATAAATTAATTATGAAATCGACCTTTATTATTAAACTTATTAACTACAACTTAAGCAATATCTAAAATCAGAAATTTGTTGACTAGACTGCTAAACTCGATCTTTGTTTTAAACAGTCAAAAATTTTGGTAGGATATGAGGGCCAAGAGTGCAAACATTTGAGAGCTGACAATTGTGTGCCATATGCTATGATTCTTTAACAAATGGAGCAGTATTTAGGTTCAAAAATTAGTTTGAACACAAATGGATTTTTCATATAGCCATTTAAATATTAACTGAATTTTTTGAGAAAAGAAAACTGGAACAGAGTGTGTGTGTGTGTGTGTGTGTGTATCTTCTGTAGCCTTCTGCCAAAACTACTTTTTCCTCTGCATTTTCAGTCTTGTTAGGGATCTTCCTAGTAATGAAAAAAAAATACTGAAAATCCTTTTAGACTCTTCCTTCTACCCCACCCTCATATCCAATACTTCTCCATTTTCTTTGACTTTATTTCCTAAACATCTCTCAGCATATCCCTGCCTTCCAGTGTTGGTTTGCCACAGTCCTTGGGGTTCTTTGACTTGCATCTCTGTCTTCCTCACATGACCATCTCATTCTCCTTGTGTCTGCTTATCCAATTTCCACTGACTTCCTGCTCTGATCCCTCAGTTGCCTCTGAATATTCTCTCTTAATAAGGTATCTAGTCATGTGGATTAAGGCCTGTACCAATTCATTTTGTCCACACCTGAGTATTAGGATTTTAGAAGGTCCTATTCACAAATAAGTCCACATCTTATTTAATATATTTTTAAAGGGTCATCTTTACAAATGAGTTCACACAGGTATGTGGATTACAATTAAGAACAAGTCTATGTTGGGATACACAATTCAATCTACCATCCAATGTATATTATTAACATTAGTTGAATCCTTTCAGCTTATTAAAAAGATGAATAAAGTAATTATTATGGGTATAACACTGTCAGGCAGCATGGGAAATAAGCTAAGTCATGACCCCTGCCTTAAAGAGTTTACTTGGAGAGACACAAATTAATACGTCTCGAATATAAATTTTGTGGGCTATGATCTATATCTACTAAATGTATTTAGTGCCCAAAAGAAAATATTAGAATATAACATTTAAATTGTCCCCCTATATCTTAAATTATTCAATTTTTCTACACTTTGAAATATAGAATGATTAAAAATTATTTAGTACTTATAGTGCCAAACAAACACATATTAGAGGTGGAGGCCAAGGGAAAAATTGGTAATACTTTTCCTGTCTTTTTTAAGTGATTGACCTTTGTTCATCATGTATTTTTTAGCATTAACTTTTGATTTTTAAAAATATTGCATTAAATTACTACTATATTGATTAATGAATTTTTTAAATCTCTTATATTTGTACCCATGGTGATGCCTCACTTGCTTCATTCTAGTTCCAGCCCTGGGTATTTATTCTAAACATACATTTCCCAAGTATACCTTGAATACTTGTGTCCATAAAGGATTTCCTAATTTAAAAAAACAATAACAACTGTTTATGTTTCCATTTTTGCATATTTAAACATGTAATTTGTAATTTTTTTAAAAGTGTTCCATGTCTTTTATGAACCACTATACCCCACCATGCCACAAAGAAAATTAGACATATTCTGACAAAGCAAATTAGACATATTCTGACTTAGTGTTAAGTTATGATTCACTTGATTTTTCTGTGGTCTCTTTATTCATGTGAAAGCCTTTTAGCAATGCCAATAAGGTACATTAATATCTTTGTCAGTTTTGATTGTGAAATGTTTATGAAGCATGCTTTGGAAAGTATGACTCAAGTATCTTGGGGGGGCGGGGGGAGTGGCTTATGAGCAGAAAGTGTCTGGTTTTGCTTGTTGTGAAGTTTTTATAAGCTGCATGGTTAGGCCCTTCCTTTGAATTAGGAAAAAAATTGATGCATAGTTTCAGAATATATACAGTAAACAAAATATTTTATTAATTCCATTTTCATGCATTTCTGGTATAAATCTGAATTATTTACTTAACATGATTCAGTACTATTTAGAAGAGCTTTTAATACTTTGGTTGGAAGTCATTTAGGGGTAAGGAAAGGTCAAATGATCATATGTCCCTGTCTGAGAAGATATTCATCCTTATCAATTTGCCATGTGCTGTTTTCTTTCTTTGGCATTCCTGCCAAAGATGGCACTGGCATTGAAAGGCAATTATTTCTCAGACTTAGAGTCCTATAATATTTCCAGAGCACATCACAAAGAGGTATAAAAGCCTCCTATCAGTGCTGTTCTTACTGGCATTATTTCATAACACTGACTAGACTAATGTGGTATTTGGCAGGGCTCCTGGCTCTAGGCAAGAGAAGAGTTTCCAATATTTTTAAGAGCAGTTGGTTCAAATGAAAAATCTTCATCTCTACCTCTAGCCTTCACTATCTGGCCTTTTAAAATCCTTAAAATATATTGTTGTCTCAGAAATGTTGTCTGTAAAAAGACATTTGTTGCTAAATTGTATTTCTGTGTACCTTTAAAGTGAAGTAACTATACTGATAAAGCATAAATATTTTACTTATCATTTGGCTTTGCACTCTACATTTTGTGTCATAGAATTAGAACTTTAAAAATAAAGGATCTTAATAAAATCACCCAGCTAAATATCCTCATGTTATAGAAGAAGAAATTAAATCATCAAAAAAGTAAATGACTTATTCAGTGGTTCATGTCTACTTAATGACAGAACAGGTTTTCAAACTTAGGCCTCCTGCCTATAACTGTAACATGCACTGATTGAATTTCCTGTCATTTGAGTGAAAATTTCAGTAGAATTTCACCAGTGGTAAGAATATTATGGATGATTTGATTAACAAACGTTTATTTTCCTGCCTATATTAAAATCATGAAAATGGTAGGGGAAAATAGTTAGTGCTAAAAACGTAAGGATATGGACCTCTTAATCAAAGAATTTTGACTCTACTCTATCTGGAATAAGGAGACATGAGATGCTTCAGTCCAGGAGGGGATATGGTTTTCCCAAACAAGATCACATAACATACACGGAGTGAAGCTATTTCTCCACCTCCTTTCTGCTGTCATTACATGTCTGCTTCCTATCTCTTCTAGGTAATTCTTAACTAGGATACACACTCACTCATGTATA
>JAQZBX010020092.1:0-33283 GCA_029593785.1 Cabassous unicinctus
ACCCCTGTCCCACAACAAAGAATATTCTTAAGATGCTTTTTCACTCTCCATGTGGTATGGTTGAAAAGATACATGCGATGCTTGATTCAGTCACTCTTTCTGCATTAAGGAGAACAAATAATTCCTGAGGGAAGTGTTTGACATTGGGCAGTCTTAACAATACCTATTGCTTTTCCCTTGGATCCACAATTACATCCTGTGTTCAGCATCTTGTCTGTCCTCCTGGCAGGATACAATATGATGGCTTACTAGATATACCTATACATTCCTTCCCTTATTGCTCTAAGCATTAAAAAATACTCTTTGGAGAAATTCTAATTTTGGTTGGCATGTTTTATGATATTCAGCACAACCTCTCATTATATATCAGTCCCTGGCATGGATGGAGCCATTTTCTTTCACTAGAATTTTCAAAGAGTGATGGGTGATGCAATTAAAACATCAGCTTTCATTGACCAAGGATTGATACTGGCTGGCTATGGGGAACTGATAACCACCAGGGAATCTGCCCCAATGTGTCTTCTCTATGTGAGTAAAATGTGGTTGCATCTAATTATGTGTGAAAAATGTTTCATTTTGTGACTCCAACACAAATTTTGAAGTGGATTGATATCTCTTTAGATGTCTCTCTTTCTGAATGACAGACTGGTGTAGCTGTTTGGATTGCCAATATAGCACAACAAGCTATTGTGTCACCTTAAGTAGTTGTCATGTTCAGTCATAAGTGGATGGTGCGAAGTCCATCAGGTATGATTGGTTGACTAAGAACTGTCCTCATTCTGGCCATGTGAGGTGAAGTGGGATTCATGCAGTGGCCCTGTTAAGAGGGGGGAATTATTGCAGAAGATTAGGGCAGAGATAAAGGAGGTAGATTCTAGGAAGAGTAGGGAATCTATACTCTCATTCTTGGCTGCCTGCATGCTCCCCTGTCACTTGCCTACACTCACAGGTCCCAATGGTTGTAGATGACTCCAGAGGAGATTCTGGGGCCAATTTATTGGATGATCCACCTTCTCTGGACTAACATAAGCCCCAGGTTTGTCCTGGTTTAAATCAACACTGAACTACCAGTGGCATTGCTAAAATCCAAACTGTTTATATATATATATAAAATAGCAAAATACAGAAGTTAAAAATTTAGTATTGGCATAAGCCAAGAGGGGATCATGTGGTTTGACTGTTGCATCTGTTTCATGGGGGCACATTGGAACCTAAGTTATCCAGTGCTAAGAGTTGCAGTTTGTGGAAGTTAACTACTGATCCTCACCACAATATATGTTTGTCCCCTTCAAACTGGACAATGGGTAGGTGAAACTGTCACACCCATGATATTTTCATATGGATTGCTAAGAGTATGAGAGTAGTTTTCCCAACTGTGAGAGAATTCTGAAAAATAAGAACCCCATGGAAAACTGTTCATGATTCTATAAATACATTTAGGGTAAAAGTGATTGACACTTGGCAATGGGACCCTGCCCCATGACAGGATGAAGAAGAATCTCTTTAAGAACATTGGAGACATTAATGTAAAAGGGCCCTCCCCAAATGAAAATATGCTTGTCTATTTTGTTGCTTTCAAATCACAGGATGGTGGTGGGGAAAACAGTAAGAAAGCTCCACCATAGTGTCCCACTCTGGAGTGGAAATAACAGGGAAGTAGCAACTGTCTTTGCTAGGCATGTTACAGATATGGAACCCCATAACTGAGCAATGGGAAGTTGCACCAAATGAAGGATCACAAAGGGAATATAAAGAGCAACATGGAAAGACAAAGGATGGGGCAGGGCCATTCCACTGTGCAATATAGTTTTGCTTGCTAAAGCAAAATATAAATAAAGGAAAATTTAATAGCATTCTTATGGAAGAACTCTAACTACACAACTGGTCTAAAGGGGGTTCCTCTAAATTGGAGATTAAGATCCTAGTGTAAGTCATTAAAGATTAGAAACAAGAGGATTTAAAATTTTGAAAACATTTAGAATCCTGTTGCCCCAGGCTCTGAAATCTGATGACAGGGGAGAAGGGAAGCAACACTTCAGAAGATATCACTGCACCCTGATCTGGACAGTGAGGAAAATTATTATGACTGATAGAATGAAATGCTGGATAGGGAGGAAGTTTCCACTTGCCTATAGCTTTTCTATTATTCCCTTAAAAAATGACTAAAGGAGGGACCAAGATCTCTGGACCTCTGCCAGGGACTGGAAACCCTATGCTCCTGTTTGACTTCTAAGGAAAGAGGAGGTAGATCCAAATCTTAATGGGTATAATAAATACAGAAGACCAAGTGGCAATACCCAGGTGGCCCTCAGGAGCAAATGTGTAATAGTGAAACTGAAAAGCTTTGCGGAGGCTCACTGACACATGACAGACATGGGCACATGTCCTTAAGAGCAGGGAACTTTTGTGCTATTGTTGGTGCCTGTGATAATGATGTCCACCACTGACTGAATTTTACATTTTGACATTTTGGCTGCCTGCAGAAGTTACTGTCACTGGCAACTCTCACTACCAAGGGAGAGGTTAAACATCAACTGGTTACACCCCCTTCAAATGAAAACTTTTAGCTTTTTATGAGAGGTTACTGGATAACAATCATTTAATTACTGAAGCACTATATTATAACTCTAAGACCAAAACTGCCCATCCTCATATGGGTACTCACTAATCCTACTAATAGAGTTGGACAGTATCACCAAAGTTCCATCATTAAATAAAAATGGCACAAGACCAAGACTGACCTGAAGTTCAGGGTCTCAGACTACTCCATAAACAAATGTTTCCTTTACCAGATGGAGCAAAATGGATCTGCTCCTGCCCTTCCCTTGGCTAATTGGAGCCTAATGGTGAAAAAGTTAGTGTTCCAGATAATTCTAGTGTTTGGTTCACAGTTATATCTACAAAATTCAAGGCTAATAGACTCCATTGTGTTTTTGTGGCCATCTGTCACAGTGTGGTCACCTACTCACTGAAAATAAAAGAGGCCACTATGCCCAATGGGTGAAGGCTGTGCAGTCCACTCCAACCTCAGTTTTTCCTACATATTTATAAACACATGGACCATTACAAACTTACTAGTCACATCGTCCAATGAGTGGAAAAATTATTAGACTATTAGAGGTTCCAAGTATGGGTACAGGGACTATAGAAACATCTTATGGGCTGGAAAAGAGATCTATGACTCACCCATGTTGATGACAATGGTGAAGGGACAATTAAGGAAGATCAAAAGTAAAACTTCTGAGCTTACATAGTACACACTCAAAGAATGCCATAATTGCCTGCTAGATAACCACCCCATGGGACATGGAAGCCCAATTCAGAGTCAAGAATGAGCCAAATCAAAACATTTTACCATAAAACACATACTCAGTATAACCAGCACTGCTGATTTATAAATATGATTGTGGCTGAAAAGAGTAGTCTGTGTATGTAAATGTCAATTGAATGGAAACTAGAGAATAATCTAGGGAATGTATAACAGTGATTTCTGTGGTCAATGAAGATTGTGGTTAATGATATAAATAAAAGAATGCCCTTCATTTACAAAGTGCTACAAATATGGTGACTCACAGGAAAATTATAGCTAACATAAATTACAGATGATAGTTAACAGCAATTTTCTAATATTTTCCAACAATGGCAAGAAGATATAATTTCAATACTAATGGACAAAATAGGAGGTATAAGGGATTATGGGAATTTTTCCTTTTGGAGTCATGTAAATGTTCTAAAACTGACTGAGGTAATGACAGCAAAAGAATGTGATGAAATGAGAGCCATTGGGTGTGTATAGTTTGGATTGTACAAAGCATGAGACTGTACATAGGGAATCCAGTGGTGGATGATGGACTGTGGTTAACAGGACAAGTATGAGAATGTTTTACCCTAAAGAATAACATATATAATACTAATATAGGGAATTAGCAGTTGGGTCTGTTGGGTGAAAATACAAGAAATGTAAGATATGTGGTATAGTTAGTAATACAATTTTTCAATATATATTTTATTAAAGATGTTGTGAACTTACAAAACAATCATGCACATGTGTAGAATTCCTATGCAACACCCCTCTACCAACACACCACATTGTTGTGGGACATCTATTACAAATTATGAGATGATATCACCAGACTATTACCACTAAGTATGGTCTATAGTGTACATTTGGTACGTTTCTTCCATAAGCCGCAAATACTAACACAGTACATCTTTAGCATTGATGCAAGAACATTACAGTATTGCTGTTAACTATAGTCCATAGGTTACATTAATTGTATTTTCCCATGCTTTACCACATTTTTACCACCATGCAATAGTGATGTACATTTGATCTAGACCATAGAAGGGCAATCTAATATCTGTACTATTAAAAACAATTCTCATCTACCTCTAGGTTCTCTATGTTATCCAGTCCCTAGATTATTCTCTATTTTTCAATTGACATTTACATCCCTGGACTAACTTTTTCAGCCACAATCCCATTCATAAACAAGCTGCATTAGCACTACTCACTATAATGTGATACCATCAACTATAACCATTTCCACACACTTACTGTCAAGTTAATTAAAACTTCTACATACATTAAGCTTATTACCCTTTCTCAGCGCCCTCTTATCTCTTAATAACCCATATTTTATGTTTTAACTCCATTAATTTATTCTTCATATTTAGTTCATATTAGTGAAATCAAGCAATATTTGTCCTTTTTTGTCTGGGTTATTTAATTGAGCATAATGTCTTCAATGATCATCAATATTACCATATGTGCTCCAGTTTCATTTCCTCTTACAGCAGCATAGTATTCCATCATATGTATATACCACATTTTGTTCATCAATTCATCAGTTTTTTTATACTTGGCTTGTTTCTATCTTTTGGCAATTGTGAATAACATCTCTATGAACATCAGTGTATAAATGTCTTATTGTGTCAAAAAATTAAATTCTTCTGGATATATTCTTAGTAGATACATTGCTAAATCATATGGCAGGTTTATATTTAGCTTCCTGAGGAACCTCCAAATTGCTATTCACAGTGGCTGCACCATTTTACATTCCCACCAACAATGAAGGAGCTCCTATTTCACCCCATCCTCTCAAGCACTTACTGTGTTCTGTGTTTTTTTTTTTAAATAATAGACATTCTATGCAGTATGAGATGATATCTCATTGTCATTTTGATTTGCAATATCGAATATTTTTTCATGCACATTTTGACCATTTGTATTTCCTTTTTGAAGAAATATCTATTTAAGTCTTTTGCTCATTTTTAAATTGGATTGCTTTCTCTTATGAAGTCCTTTGAATAATGAAAGTGTTTAAGTTTCATGAAGACCCATTTATCCATATTTTCCTTTATTGCTTCTGCTTTCAGTGTAAGCTTTAATAATCCACCACCTACCAATAGGTTTTGAACCATTTGTTGAATAGAATTCTGCCCCAGCAAGGTAGTTTTGAGACCCTTGTCAAAAATCATTTGATCATAAATATGTGGGTCTGTTTCTCAACCATCAATTCCATTCCATTGGTCTATGTGTCTGTCTTTATGCCAGTAGTGTGCTGTTTTCACCACTTTAGATTGGTAATATGATTTGAAATCTGGAACAATAGTCCTCCAACTTCACTTTTCCTTTTTAAGAGGTTTCTGGCTATTTGTTTTTCCATGCCCTTTGAAATAAATTTGATGATTGTGCTTCAAGTTCTTAAAAATTGCTGGTGGAATTTTTTTGTTTGTTTGCTTTTCATTTATTTAATGTATGTGCATATGTATTTGGGGGGTTTTGAGAGTTTATGCATTTTGTGTGGTTAAATCAATCTACCAGTGTTACATATTATTTCTCTCCCTTTGCCTTACTTTATTTAAAATATCTTTTTGCAATTTTTTCTTTATTTTTAAAGAAGCTTTAGATTCCATAAATGTTACATGGAAAATATTAGAAACAGAGTGAGCATTACTAGCACCAAATCCTCAAGATTGAGGATTGAACAAACATAAGGTGGGAAAGCAACTATGGAAGAAAGTAGACTTATTGTTCTAGTAATGGAAGAACTTGTAACATTGATATAAAAACTGTTTTCACCAGAATTTTTGAGGCGAGGGAAAGGGAAGAATATTTGTAATGGGGAATTTTTGGGACTTTGGAATTCTTCTGGATAATAATACAATGACAGATGCTGGTGGAATTTTTATTGGGATTGAATTGAATCAGTATTTCCATTTGGGTAGAATTGACAACTATGATATTTAGCCCTCCCATCCATGAGCATAGAATGTTATTCCATTTATTTGGGTCTTCTTTGATTTATTTTAGCAATGCATTGTAGTTTTCTGAATACAAGTATTTTATGTCCTTGGTTAAATTTATCACTAAATATTTGATTTTTTTATTCACTAGTATAAATGGAATTATTTTCCTGAATGTCTCCTCAGATTGTGCATTATTAGTGTATAGAGACATTATAGATTTTTCCATATTAATCTAGTATCCTCACACTCTACTGGAATCATTTCTTAGCTCTAGAAGCTTTTTTGTAGATTTTTCAGGTTTTTCTAGGTGTAGGATTATATTATCCGTGAATAGAGAAAGTTTATTTTTCTTGCTTTTCTATTTGTGTGCCTTTATTTTATTTTTTTCTTGCATGATTGCTCCAACTAGAACCTCTAGCACTATACTGAATTACAATTGTGACAGTGAACATCCTTGTCTTTTCCCCAATTTCAATGGGAAAGCTTTCATTTTTTCAACTTTGAGTGCACTATTATTATGGGATATTCATATGTGAACTTTACCATATTGATAAAGTTTCCTTCAATTCCTATCTTTTGTAGCATTTTTTTCAAGAAAGGATGCTGTATTTTTTCAAATACCTTTTCTTTTCAATCAATAGGCTCATGTAGTTTTTCTTCTTTGATTTAATAATGTGGTGTATTATGCTGATTCATTTTCTTGTGTTGAACTCCCCTTGAACATCTTATATAAACTCATTTGATTATGATGAATAATTCTTTTAATGTGTTGTTGAATTCAATTAAAATTTATTTTTTGAGGGTTTTTGCATCTATATTCATAAGATAAATGTCTCCGTAATTTTCAGTTTTCATATTATTTTTATTTGGCCTTGTTATAAAGGTGATAATGGCTTCATAGAGTCAGTTTGGTAGCATTCTTCTTGTTCAAGTTTTTGGAAAAATTTTGAGTAAGATTGGTATTAAGTCTTTTAATGCTCAGCAGAACTGGCCTGCAAAACCTTCTGGTCCTGGGTTTTTCATTTTGGGAAGTTGTTTGATGACTGTTTCAATCTTTTTATTTGTGATTGATTTATTTAGGTCTTCTATTTCTTCTAGGGTCAGTGTAAGGTTGTTAATATGTTCCTAGGAACTTTCCCATTTCAATTACATTGTCTAGTTTTTTGGTGTACAGTTGTTCATAATATACTTTTACGATCTCTTTTATTTCTGTGGGGATAGTAGTAATGTTCCTGCTTTCATTTTTAAAATTTTACTTGTTTGCATCTTCTCTCTTTTATTCTTTGACAGTCTTTCTAAAGTTTTGTCAATTTTATTAATCATTTAGATGAATGAACTTTTGTTTTTTATAATTCTCTCTATTGTTTTTCTTTTCTCATTTTCATTTGTTTCTATTCTGTTCTGTGTTATTTCACTCCTTCTGCTTGCTTTGGGAATAGTTTACTGTTCTTTTTCTAGTTCCTCCAGCTATGCAGTCTGTCTTAGATTTTAACTTTTTCCTCTTTTTTAAAGTAAGGTTTGAGGGTTATAAATTTCCCTCTCAGCACTGCCGTTGGTGCATCCATAGATTTTAAAATGTTGTGTTCTAATTTTCATTCATCTCAAGATATTAATTGATTTCTCTTGCAATTTCTTCTTTGACCCACTGATTTTTTTAAGTGTGTTGTTTAATGTCCATATATTTGTGAATTTTCCCTTTTTTTCCTTGTTGTTGATGTCCAACTTTGTTCCTTTACGATCAGAGTAAGTGCTTTGTATAATTTATTTTGTTGAATTTATTGAGAACTTCTTTGTGAAAAAACATATAGTCTATCCTGAAGGAACATCCATGAGCACTTCAAAAAAATGTATATCCTGTTGTTTTGGTGTGCAGTGTTCCATACATGTCCATTAGGTTTAGTCCATTTATCATATAATTCAAGCTTTCTCCTTTTTTATTGATCTTCTGCCCAGATGTCTAGTCCAGTGTTGACAGTGCTATTTTGAGGTTTCCAACTATTATTGTAGAGATATCTATTTCTCCAATCAGAGTTGCCAGTGTCTGCCTCATGTATTTTAGGGCATCCTGGTTTGTTGCATATATATTTGTGATTGTTATTTCTTCCTGATGTATTGCACCATTTATTAATATATAATTTTACTTCCTTGTGTTTGACAACCGTTTTGCTTTTAATATCTGTTTCATCTGATATATATATGTAGCTACTTCAGCTTTTTTTTAACTTTGTTACTGCAAGCATAAAATATCTTTTTCCAGCTTTTATGCTTTCAATATATTGGTATCTTTTGGTCTAGGGTGAGTGTTTAGAAGTGATGCCTTCCTTTTCTCTTGCTGCTCTCAGAATTCTCTTTGTCTTTGGCATTTGACATTCTGATTTGTATGTGTCTTGAAATAGGTCTATTCAGATTTATTCAAATGGGAGTATATCATTCATTGTGGACATGGATATCTATGTCCTTCAATAGGATTTGGAAACTTTCAACCTTTATTTCCTCAAATATTCCTTTTGTCCCTTTTCCCTTCTCTTCTCCTCTGGGAAATCCATGACATATAAATCCATGCACACCTCTTGCTGTCATTTAGTTCCTTGGGACCCCATTCAATTTTTTCCATTCTTTTCTTTATCTATTCATTTGTATGTCTGCTTTCAGAGGCCATGTCTTCAAGTTCACTGAACCTTTCCTCTGCCTCCCAAAATCAGCTGTTATATGCTTCCAGTCAATTATTAATCTCATTTATTTTGATTTTAATTTCCATAAGATCTTCTACTTTTCTATGTAAGCTTTCAAATTCTTTGTGCACACCTGTTGTCTTCTTAATACCTCTTTAATCTCTTTAGCCATCTCATTGAATTTATTAATGACATTTGTTTGAACATCTATGACTAGTTTTCTCTTCTCCTTTATGTCATCTGGAGGCTTACCTTGTTCCTTTGATTGGGCCATATCTTCCTGTTTCTTGATATGGATTTTACTTTTTTCTTGGTGTTTTGACCTATGCTTATTAGATGTATTTATTCTGGGTTCAGTTTCTCTCCTTAGTTCAGGACTCTCTTGACCTTCTTCCCTTGCTCGTTTTGTACGGTATAAGGATATAGTTGGTACTGTAAGCTGTGGAGATTGAAGTTGCCCATGTTGTCCAAGGGACTGATGATGAAGCTTCTCTCACATTTCTCCTCTGTCAGTGGTAGGGACAGAGCCACAACCAAGTGCAGTAATCCAAGCCATGTCAGCCAAGAACATCTGCAGTTGCCCAGAGAGACTTTTGAAGCTTCTTGCCTCTTCCTCCCCTGCCTGTGGTGTTGATGGAGATGCAAGTATAGGCAGCAAACTAAACATGCAGGTGAAAAATGAGTGCAGTTGCCTAGGTAGACTGAGATAGTGCTGTCTCCTCAGAGACAATATCCACTGCCATGGGTGGCGATAGGCACTGCAGAGTGCCCAACAATATAATCCATGAAGGCCAAAAGCTTCTGCAGTTGCCCTGAATGGCTAAGGAATTGCCATCCATTCTGCTTTTAAGTGGTGGGGATAGAACCACAGGCACCCAATAAACCAGCCTGTGCAGGCTGAAAATACCCACAATTGCACAGAGAGGCCGAGGAAACACCAGACCCCTCCTATCGTATGGGTGGCAGGGATGGAGCCACAGGTGCTTAACAAACTAGTCCATATGGGCCAAAAGCACCTGCAGTTCCCCAGAGTAGCTGAGGAATCACAGCTTCCCTTCTATCCAATTGGGTGGCAGGATTAGAACTACAGGTGTCCAAGTATCCAGTCTGTGCAGGTTGAAAGCACACACATTTGCCCAGAGAGGCTGAAGAAACACTAGCTCCCCTCCTATCCATTGTCAAGGGCCCAGAGTTGGATCTAAAGGTGCTCAACAAACCTGTCATTGTGGGACAAAATCCCCTACACCTGCCCAGAAAGGTGGAGGAAACAAATCTCCCCTCACACGCCACAAGTCAGTGAGGATGGAGCCCCAGGTGTCTGTCTGTTCATTCTGTTCTGGGTAAAAGCACCTGAAATTGCCTTGAGAGGCTGGTGCAGGTTCCCCCCTGCTTCCTTCCAGCCAGAGGTGGTACTGGAGCTTAGGCTTCATCTGCAATCTGATCTGGGTAGAAAGAAGCCAGACTCTACCACCACTTTGATTTTCAATCTGCCTTTCTTCCCCTGATGCCAGGGAGTTAAAATGGCAGCCACCATCCTCTTTCCAACTTGGACAGGTTCAAACTTTAGTTATTCTTAGGGCTATATTTTAGCCAGGTGAATTTGCTTATCAATAGCTGAAGGTGTTGCCCAAATGTGTCTTCCTCCTCCATTTTTAGGAAATGGAGCTTCCGACTCCAGCCACAGGAAAGCTCCCGAGGCAGCATGCACTGCCAGTGGAAGATGAGCACTAACCTCCATGGTTTAGAATGCTATACTCACAAATTATCACTGCAGATGGGAAGTCTCATCCTTCCATTCTTTAAAGAATGTTGCAGTATGCTCTTATGGTCTCCTAGGGCCCCCAAACTGGTGTGTTAGATGGCTCTGGATTATTACTTACTGCCCTACATTTTGAGCTGATTAATGGAGCTCATTACTCTGCTACCATCTTGTCTCTCTGCCCAGTGATAATATTTTGACTATGCTCTTGCATAGTTTGTAACAAATGTTTTACAACAATGCAAGATGCTGGTGGTGGGGAGATGTATACAAGTCTTGTATGATGTTATGCATGTGTTTGTTTCCTTTCTTGGAGTTGCCAGGGTAGAAATTTTACCCAGGACTTCGGACATGGGAAGCCAGTGCTCAATCACTGAGCCACATTGGTTTTTTCATTTGTTTTGCTTTTTTTTTTTTTTTTAGGAAGAACTGGGAACAGAACCTGGGACTTCTAATATGGGGAGCAGGTACTCAACTACTTGAGCCACATCCCCTCCCCTGTAGTTGTTTTTTTAAGTTTTTTTTTAACAAATCAATTTTATTATTACATATTAATAACAATCAATGGTATTCAGTGTAGTCACATTTTTGTGCATTCATCATGCCAGTCATTCCCAGAGCACTTTCATTATTCCATTAATAATAAGAAAAAGCAAACAAACCAAACTCATCACCTCTCAATCTCTCTATGCCTCACCTGCTGTACAGAGATGCTATCCTTTTGCCTTCTCTCTAGTATATTTGTATTTATATTTTGTAAAATCAGACTTATTTATGTAATAACCCCCACATTCATAATTTACATGAGGTTTTGCTCTCTTATACAGTCCCACATTATAGTGTTTAGCTTTCCTTGTAGTAGTATACATGATCTTAGACTTTCCCTTTCAACCACTGTGATACCAATACAATAACACTGCTAGTTACAAGCACTGTGATGTGTTTTAATAATATTTATTCACTTCCAAAGATTTACAACCTTTTAGCCAATTCTGCATGGATTAACCCTCATCTTTCCATTCTCTAACCTCCTTCTATTTTCTAGTAACCTATATTCTAATTATTAACTGCATTATTTTAGACAATATATTTAGTTCATGATAGCACAAACATACAGTATTTGTTCTATTGTGTCTGCCTTGCTCCACTCAATATAATGTCTTCCAAGTTCATCCATTCTGTCACATGCTTCACAACTTCACCAACATTTGTTGAAGAGGTCATCCATTCTGCTCTATCTGAGTAGGCTAGGTGGCCTTGTCAACTGTCAGTTGACTGTGTATGTATGATTGTGCTATTATGAACTAAGTACATTGTGTAAACTCATTGAGTTAATAATGAATGTTTGTTTATTAAATTCACAAAGCTTATTATTCATTTATTGTTTATGAATGTTCATGTATGAATGATCTACTTCAATAAATGTTTATTCAAAAATCACTCCACTATATAGAAGAAGTAAAACCCAAATAATCAACACAGTTGAGGGACACCTGCTAACTAATACAGATCATACAATATGGTGAACTGGAACACACCAGCTGGGCTTAGGACCCAAATGGAAGTTGCAGTTCATCCATATGAAACCATTGCCCCTATACATAGCTTCAATTAATATTTCCATGTTATATTTACATACTCCAAATATAAGACAAGTCCTGATAACCATCTGGAAACTAGTGCCAGTTTTGCAGGCTTAAAGAAACACCTATGCCTTGTGTTCAGATACACAACTGGATTCCAATCAAATCATGACAGCTAATTTTCACTACAAACTACCAAAAATGAGCGTATTCCAATGGTATTGGGTTCCTTTAATGTTTCTTATCACCCACAAACAAATGGACAATAAAACTTTAAAGCATAAGATTGAAACAATAACTACACAGAGGCCATCAAAAAGTCAACTTACTAATTGGTATTCTCAAATAACTGAAAATATTTAGACGTTAAACACTGCACTCCAGCAAAGGGAATTACTGAACTTAGAGGGTGGGTAGGATGAGGCAACCTCTGGATTACACTAGACCTGATGAGTCCCAGTCACATCTCACTGCTCTTGTTCTTTACATCCAACAGTAGCATAATCTCTAGGGTTGTTTTGCATTCTGTACTGCTATAGTACTATACAAGGCCTCCCAATTTCAACCTGGATATTACATTACATTCATGTGTCTCACTGTTGTGGGACTCCATGAGCACCAGGGAAGAGGTGACCAAACATTGAGACACTAAGTTTCTTCTAGTTATAGCTGGATTCCCAATGCTTTAGTGTGGGTGGGGAAGATTATATGCTAAAACAAATCTCTTCAAGATGACCTTCCTTCCTTGGACTCTATGAAGGAGACCAAAACAACTGGATTAAATGACAAGGCATTTGTTAGCCATAAAACTCTGGCCTCAATATTTGGAAAGACAACTTGAGTGGCCATACTTGGGCAATTCTCACATCAAGTTTTTGGGCAATAATATCTTCAGCCTCAGGACATAAGGGTAGGGAGTCAGTAATGTTGCCTCTTTCTCTACCAAGTCTAGCTTACAGTGAATTATAACCATATAACACTTGATCACAATTAAGACAGGCTTTTAATAGAGCAACCAACCAGAGCAACTGCTGTCTCAATCAGAATTTGAATCGAGATAACAGCCCATCTCTCTACATCATTCCAGTCTTCCTGTAATCATAGTGGTCTACACCAGTATACTGGATATATGACCTAATATCATGGGGAAACATCCCTGTAGACTAGTAGAGTAGACTCCAGTGGCTGTGGGAGACTTCTTTCAAACTCCAAGGGTTCTCTGTAAAGAGTGTCTTAACTTTGGAGTACACTTTTTCTCTATATTAAAAACAAAGATCATAAGTACAGTCATCAATATCAAGGGCCCATCACAATGGTCTTTCCTCCTTCACTACAAACTGTGTCCTTGCTGTCCCATTAGAGAATGTGGCAGAGCTCCCCAGGATGGGAATTCAATTTTATTTCAGTTATGGTGTGGATCTTCACCCACCATGACATAATAATGATAGTTGTAAAAATAAGAAATAAAATACAAAAAAATTAAAATAAATTAAAAATTTAAAGATTTAGAATGGTAAAAAAATAATGAAAAAATATTACATCTTTCATTAATGTAAGATTTGTTGTTGTATGTACAGTGACGTTTTCTTCTGTTTATACTCCCAGTGTCTTATTTTTTTCCTTTTGTCTTCAAAGAAGTTTTAGGTTACAGAAAATTCACGTACAGAATATAGGGGATTCCCAAATACCCAACATCCTCTCCCATTCCCCTTCTCACTATTAATAACATTTTATATATGGATGTTACATTTTTTTCAAACTCATGTACAAATATTGAAATATAGCTATAACCATGGTCGATGATTGACATTATGGTTTACATTTTGAACCATACACTTTTATAAATTTTGATAAAATTTAGCATAGCCTATATCCATCATTGCAAGATCATGTAGAACACTTCCATTGCCCCCAAATGTTCCATGTTCCATCTATTCTATTCCTCCCTCCCCCTCACTTCAGAACCCAGGGCAACCATCAGGTTTCACTCCTTGAAGAGCAAGATTCATATTTACTTGCAACAATATTAAGGGCTTGACATACTGGTCTTTCCTCCCCTATTAGGTACAGTCCATGCTCAGGAGAGACTCCCACCTCTCTATTTTAACAGTACTCCCTAGGATAGGAGTCCAATACCTTCCTCCTCATTATGTGGTTCTCCACCCACTGATACAACACACTGTGACAAGATGAACATTCACACACTCCCTAGATGCCTGCCCAGGTGTGACCTGTCCTGAATGACTCTCACATCCAACAACGTAAACTTTTAGCCCTCCCCTGTCATACTGCCAAAAGGACATTCCCAACATTGTAGTTTCAACCATATACCCACAAATCCCCAGTGTTCATCTGCTCCCTCCCCCAACCCTCCTCCGTGTTCCATGGACAGTCCAACTTACACTCCTCACCCTATCTCCCTGACAAGCTGGCACAACCCAAACCAATAATATCACTGCACAACTGTCATTCCCCCTTCACTGCACAACTGCACACTTTCACCATATCGTAAATTTTGCTCCTATGGATATTGGCTCACAAACTTCTCCCTTTCTATCTCTTGTAAACCTATCTTCCATGCTCTAGTCTGTGAATCTGCTTAATTTGTTTTATTCATATCAGTGAGGTCATGTAATATTTGTCCATCAGTGCCTGGCTTGCTTCACTCAGTGTACGGTCTTCAAGATTCATCCATGTTATCCCGTGTGTTAATACTGCATTCCTTCTTACAGCTGTATTTATATACAATATAAATTGTATATAGCACAATTTGTTTATGCATTTATCTGTTGAGGGGCATTTTGGTTGTTTCCAACTTTTGGCAATAGTGAATAATGCTGCTATGAACATTGGTGTGCATGTATCTGTTCTGTCCTTGCTTTCAATATTTTTGTGTATATAACCAGCAGTGGGATTGCTGGATCATATGGCAGTTCTACAGTTAGTTTCCTGAGGACACAGCAAACTGTCCTACACAATGGCTGTACCATTCTACATTCACACTGCTGGGAATTCCCCTAAGAGGTAGTGTAGTTGAGCATCTTTACATGTGCTATTTAGCCATTTGTATTTCTTGCTTGGAGAAGTATCTATTCACTTGCCCCATCCACAGCTGTGGCTGTATTACTTCTGTTGGCATAATCAAATCACCTGCCAATTTTTTAAATGGTTTGTCTTTTTATTTAGGATTTCTTTTACATTTGCTGGATATTAGGCTCCTATTGGATATATGGTTACCAAATATTTTCTTCCTTCAAGTAGGCTGCCTTTTAACTTTTTGACAAACTCTTTTGAGGTGCAAAAGTTTTTAATTTTGAGGAGGTCTCATTTATCTACTTTTTCTTTTGTTGCTAGTGCTTTGGGGGTAAAATTCATGAAACCATTTCCTAATACAAGGTCTGAAACATTATTAAGACATTAATTTGACATAACTTGCAGGTTGACATAATAGTGTAAAATTTTTATGTTCTTCTATCCAAAGTTCTCATTGTTTCTCCTTCATGAATAAAAATTAAGACAGAATTTTCCAACTACTGAGTAGAAATCTGTATAGCAAATGGATTTCAGATTGAGGCATTAAAGTTGGACATTCAGGTTTGTCTTGGCACAGCTGTAGTTTGTGTCTGATTGTTCTGGCAGGTTGCAGCCTAAAGTGTATCTGGTGGGCAAGGGAGGAAGGCTTCTGCTCTGACAACATACCCCATGCTCTGGAAGGCAGCAAGTACAGTAAGACAATGTAACACTCACTGCTCTAGTTCAATATATCAACAAAGAGGTGTTTTACCACCTGGGTACCAACTACAAGAGACACATGAAAAAGGCTGTACCCTTAATAGATAAAGACTCATGGGGCTGCTGAAGTTTGTGTGTTTCAGGTGCCCAGGGAAAAGAGTGCTCAGTTTCAGATGATAAGTTTTTATGTGTTAGAGGCAGGCAGGGAATTCTTATGGACACTGGTCCCTGTAGAAGTCCTCACCTCTCTTTCCAATGGAACAAACCTCTTATAGATATTATTTGTGTGCACTGTTAAAAAAAATTAGGAACATTTGAGGAAGGTAACTAATAGGATCTCCCCCAGGAAGGTGGTCAGACCCGATTGGAGGAAAGATGACCAACAGCTACCCCAACCACTGCCTAGCTCAAATTAGCTGAAATATTGTAAGGGTCATCTTTTCCAAATTGTAAAAGACATCAAATGTACATTTGATGTTCTGTATGTTACTCACATCATGTCTAGACTTATTCATGAAAAAGTGATTGTAGCAGTTTGATATTGTTTATGTATTCTGGGAAAAACATATATTGAATTATGTTTTGTAAACTGATTTGTTCCTCTGGGTATATTAGATTATATTGGTTTCAGATATTTCACTTTTACTTGATTAAATAATGATTGGGGCTTTGACTGGGCTGTCAGTAGGATGTTGAGTCCCTGCACCCTTGGTGGTTGTGGACTCACAGAGAAATCACACCACAGAGAAAGAGGTTAAAGTTTTGATCCTGGAAGTGGGAAGAAAACACATAGAAAAGCAAATATGTGAGGAAGGAGAGAAGGCTCAATTGGACACAACAGAGGCCCTGGGAAGAGAAGAGAAATTTGCTTGATAGTCTACAGCTGGACTTGTGGAGAGATCACAGCAGCTGAGCCCAGAGAGAAATGAGCCCCACAAGGAGAGGAACCCAGGAATTCTGAACCCTTGCAGACATCAGCAGCCTTCTTGCTCCAACTCGTAGCATCAGAATTTGGCCAGGGAAGTAACTTATGCTTTATAGCCTGGTAACTGTGGGCTTCTACCCCAAATAAATACCCTTTATAAAACCAATGGACTTCTGGTATTTTGCATCAGCACTTCTTTGGCTGACTAATACAGTGATATATTTTTCCTAGAACATGCACCTAAATTTTTTCCATCAGAATGCCTAACACTCTTATGTTCTGGAGGTCAATGTCATTTGCACTGTGTTCCTTGTGTTAGAGTAGTCCCAACAATATAAGTGTAGAATTAAATCCCCCTTTTATAATATTGAACCTGGTATACATAGATTTTTTATTTAGATAAGACATATATTTACAGAAAAATCAAGCAGAAAATAGAGTTCCTAAATATCCTCACTCATTTGTAACACCTTGCATTTGTGTAGTACATTTGTTACAATTGATGAAAGAGTATTGCAGTACTTGTAGTTTTAATTGTAGTACATGTTTTTCATTGGATTCCCAGTTTGTGTTATACAATCCTATGTTTTTTTCAGATTTTTATAATAATTATTCCAGTAACACACACACATATATACATATATATTAAAAATTTTCCTTTTTTAACCCCATGAAAACTCTGAAATATTTAATGGAAGTAAACCAGAAAAAGCTATCAGAGCTATAATATGTAGAGTCTCACTGGAAACTGTCTATTCTGGTGGGCATCATTTATGACGTCATTCTCACACCCTGGTTATATATCTGTCTCTGATGGGGAGGGGCCAGTTTCCTCCACTAGGACACACAAACATGGGGGGAGGGTGATGCACATAAAACTTCTCCTGGCATTGGCCATGGATTCATATCAACTGGCTATGAGGAACGGATGTCCTCTTCTAAAGCTCACCTTTCTCAGTCTCTTCTCTATGTGAGTGAAACTTTGCCCCATCCACAGCTGTGGCAGTATTACTTCTGTTGGTGACCAGACACCACCATGGAGTGGGGTGACATCTCTTAGGATGGTCCTCCTTGTGACCCATAGAATGAAATATAGCAACAGAGTTTGGACTTTGCATGCAGAATGACAGATATATTTTTATATTATATGACACACCTTTCCCACAAAAATGTATGCAATATTTTATCCTCTCAATATGAAAAGAGTTTTATTATTATGTTCTCACAGACTGAGCCAGCATTCTGACAGTTACATTAATTAGCAGCATCATAACTCAGAATTGAATTCAATGAAGGTTGCCTTTTTACTTTAGAAACCTTATGTAGAAAAGTTACAGCATTAAGGAACTAATATGTATTTAATTTAATCCTACATTCAGCAACTCAAAAAATAATGTTCTATTTCTTCCTCCTTTTAATTTTCTCCCTAGAATTTGATATTATATTTTTTTATTTCTGCAGCTTAATACTAGTATTTCTAAATTTATATCTTAATTAATATATCCTTCTTTCAGTAGGTGTTATGAATCAAGAAACTTACACTTTTTTAATCTGAATATTTTTCTAGTCTTTTGCCTTGTAAAACTTAAACTGCTAAATTTATTTTTATCTCAATATGAAGATGACAGTTTATTGCTTACATATTTTCTACATTTTTAATTTTGATGCTACATTATTAGAAATGATCTTCATATCTCTTTAGCTATCCAAAATGACATTTATATTGCTTAAAATTGTGTATATACATATTGTTTTAGTTTGATAAAGACTGCCATGGTTATATACTGGAAATAGGTTGGCTTTTACAATGGAGTTTTATTAATTTAAAATCTTATAGTTCCAAAGCTGAAAAAAATGTTCAAATTAAGTCTTCATCAGGAGATGCTGTCTCCCTGAGCTACACCTGTGGGTGATCAGGCACTTGACAGCACAGAACAGAGGCATCTGCCCATCTTTCACTGTCCTCCAGATCTCATCACTTTTAGCTTCTGGTACCCAGGACATTCTCTCTCAACTTCTGGGTATTTTTCTCAGTTTCTATGGCCTGTTCTTTCCCATTTAAAAAGGATTCCAGTAATAGAATTAGGACCCAGCCTCAGTCATGAAATCTAATCAACAGTTTGTTTGTTTTTTCAGCAGTAGGAGAATTTATTTTAAAGCAAATGGACACACTCAAGACAGGATTGTAGGCATGCTCATGTGAGTTGCATGCATCATTCATTGGTTATTCACTGAAGTAATTTAATCAAAATGTTCCATCTATAATAGATTTACATGCACAAGAATGGATTGGCTCTAAGGACATGATTTTCTGGGGTCCACAAAAGACTCAAACCACCACACATATATATAATTCTTCTCAACACTCTAGCATTCTTAAGTCTGTGATTTATATTCGATGGCAAATAAAATTGCAAAACCATCCTTTATCTTTATGAGTATATTAACTACAGGTATTACATGTCCCACTGTTCCCTTACATGTCTCAATGCATTTGGAGTCTTTTAAAAAATGTTTCCTTCCACTGCTTTGTAATTTTGAAGATGTTTTCTTAAAATGTGAGAAAGCCAACTGAAAGCCCCTTAGGGCTTTCCTTAGTATTAAATACTATCCTTTCCTTAGTATTAATTTTCTGGTGATCATATATTTATTCATGATATGTTGGAATGGCGCTGGCCACAATATGCTTTGGTCTCATCAATGCCATGTGTCAGGACTTGTTTCTCTTAAGTTTCATTTCTCAAAACTGCCCATGGTTTCTCCTGAGAATATTTTCAGTTTCTATTTCAATAGAGAAGCATCTTCAGATGTATTTATATAAGTTAAAATATATTTTATTATTAAGGTCTAACACCTTACAAAATTCAAGTCTTGTCTATGACTAAGGAAATATTCTTTGTTTAGCTATTATAAAACAAACAGGTGGTTTCAAAATTCTTTAATTTTCTGTGTATACATGGAAAAAAATTTACTGAAAGCTCATTATTCATGGACTCAAGCATCTCAGGCTCAAGGTCAGTGAGGCATTATAAGGTTGCTTATGGAGCTGATTGAAGGTGAATACTTCTGGTGTTAATATGATGAGGCTAAGGAAAATCTAAATTCACACATCAAGTCTCAGTATCACAAGTTCATTCCCTTTGCCAAAAGCTCCATATTTGTGAGAATTTTAAGATGTCAAAAGAATCAATTCCATTTTCTGCTTCCATATATATCATTACCTAAGTTTACCTCTCTTCATCATCAGACACCAATTTTCCGTTGTTCTTTTCTAAAATGCATAAATGTCGAATCATGAGTAACATGATCTTTCTTAGATTAAAATTCAGTCTACTGAAGATATTATGATGAAATATGACATGAACATGCTTATTAAATATGCTTATTTAATCTTTTTTACTCTTTTTTGCTTATTTATTCTTGAATTAACAGTTGGATGGAACATGATTGGATTTTAGTCATATGATTTATTCAGGAATTCAGGTCCTACTCGTGTTATTTCGAGTAAACTTACACTTGTCCTGAAGTCCCTTATTGCCACCTCTTCCTTATTTAATTGTTCATTTATCATATTAGCATATAAATATGTTTTCTCATGTTAATATGTTTCATTTAAAACATTTATAATATGTTTTGTTGTTCTTTGTGGCCAATAGCTGAAACATCAACCCCACACATCCTTTTAAAAACAAGAGAATTTGGAGTTTGAATTTGTCAGATCAGGAAGCACAAAATTACCACAGAAGCAAGAGGTTTGGGAAAATACCAGCTCACAAGCTCAGCTCTTTCTCTATAGTCACTAGTTATCTTATGGTTTGTGACACAAAGGCTTAAGTAATATTACATGCACATGAGTAGCTGAAACTCAAATATTGAGAAGTTGAGGAGGAACAACCTTGTTCCAGAAGCATAAGGCAATACACTTTTTCTCCAACAGGGAGGAATTAAATTAAAGTATAAATATTGGAAATGAGACTAGATGGAGCGAGGCAATTTTTAAAGGATTAAATGGAATATTTAACAGTCAGAATATTTCCCTTTACTTAAAGGTAACCACATTTCTGAATTTACTTCTTTGAACATCCTCTCTACCATTTTTGAAATAGGTACATTTCCCCAGTTTGTTCCATAGAATTTCGGGTTTTTCTATATCCTTTGGAGAAAAGAAATTCTCAATTATTTTATAACAAATATATTCTCTTTAATTTCTGCTTTACTTCTTTTATGAAAAACAGTTACCTGGAGGGGTATGAAGATATTATCCAATGTCTCTAAAGCCATTATGATTTTGACTTTCATATTTAGTCTTTATACTGTATCATTTGTTTAAGGTTCATGGTAGTAGTGAAATTTATTTTTTCACCTATCAATATCCAAATGATCAAGCACCATTAACTGAAAAGTACAAATTATTGAAACTATCACCATACACTAGCTTTGTCATATATTGTGTTCCTAATTAGCATTAATGAACATTGTTGTAGCTGTGAACATTTATTTTGTTACAATGGATTTCGTTTTCATTTCTGAATTCACACCACTCATGTTCAAATGAATTTAATGTAAATCATATTTGGGAATATTATCAATAAAATTGAAAAAATATATATTTTGTCCTTGACTTTATATTCTTCCCTGAAAGCACATGGAAATGTTTGAATGTATGATATGAAGTTTCTGAAATTAGATATTATTTTTTCAAAATAGCGGACAATGCTTTGTGAGAAATACTTCATAGCAGGTTGCTATATATTTATTACATATTGGATAGCAATATTTTAATGAACAGAAGGGTGATTTTATGAGGAATAAATAGCGAGTAACGTATCTGTATTAAAAATCGATTTTCAACTGAAAAAGTGAATTTAAGTAATAGAAGATTTGGATGTTTGTTTTAATATCTGAGAGAAATTTGCACCTATTAGGGAAGAAATATTGATCAAATTAGAAGCAATATATTTCAGAAGTAGTGCCCAATTATGATTTAAGTTTTTGACAGTAAGTTTAAGGAAATGAATAAATATTAAAGGATATTAGTTTACTTTGTTTAAAAAAGGTTCATCACTCTAAAGTTGATCAATATTCATGAAGGTATTCTAGCTATATATCATTAATTGGATATGGAAATATCTACTATATTCCCTAAACCATTTTGAGATTTCAATAAGTAATTACAAAATTAACCTCAATGTAAACAATCAATCATGCTAGAGTTCACCTTGTTTCTCTCTCTTTTCATAACCCTTTCTTCCATCTTACAAATAATCATTATCATGACTGGAAATGAAGATTCATAGCATGTGTAAATGTAATTTAATAAATATAGCCTCCTGTGCATTATTATTGAAAATATACATGCCATTTATGAGATGGTCCTCTCTAATTTACCCTTTATAGAAGAAGAAAGTAGAGTCCTAATTCATCAATAGTATAATGGTTCACTTTATTTCCTTTGACCAGAAAAATGTAATAAAAAGTAATGAATGTGGGTTTAGGAGCCAACATATGAGGACTCTTTACAACATCTTTTCATTCTGCCACAAGAACCCATAACAGTCCCTACAGAGCCTGATCCAAAAATCTGGGCATAGAAGGTAAGCATTGAATGATGATCATGTGCTATTAGTCAGAAATCTCTATGAATCTCCTCACTGACAAGGATTTGTGTTATGCCATCATAAACTAGTCTTTGGTTGCTAATTCATTATCAAGTAGTTTTCCAGAGCAACTATGTCACTTATATGCACTCACAAGTAATATTTCCACATATCCTTTTCTCTACATCTTTATCAACAATTCATGAATCCAGATATATTTTTTTTCCAAACTAATGACCATGTGGCAATATCATGTGGATACACAATGATAAATAGTATGTAAAGACAATTACTTACATTTCCAATTCTATAAACTAGAACAGGAAGAACAAAAAACTCCTTCAGTTAGTAGAAAGAATAAAATAATAAAGAAAGTAGAAGAAATTAATGATAAAGAAAATGGTGTAACAAAATTAAATTGTGACTAAAGCAAAATGGTTTAATTGACAAGAAAATAAACTTGTTATATTCCTACTTAGATTTACTAGGAATAAAAGAAAACACAAATAAATAGCAATAACAATAATAAAATAGAGTTTTACTGATAGAGTGACTAAACTTAGTGAAATATAAAAATTAAAATCAGTTAATATTGACAAAACTTGAACTTCAATTGAAAATTAGAATTTAAGAAAACTTATATGCTCATGCTAACCTAGATAGGTTCCCAAAATGTAATGAGTTTACTGATAGAATTGGTAATGATATTAATAAATATGATTTATTTTAATATTGTGCAATGAAATATATCATATTTTGAAGATCAACATTTTTTGAACCAATATTTTCCATGTGACCAATGAATATAAATTTACCAGAATATGAAAAGTTGATTAGTATGGATTCAGACTGCAATCTGCAACTATTCCTTAAGCACTACCACTTGTTAAATTTTGCTATAGGATATAAGCATTAAAGGAGTATATTAATGATTACTGGAGTATAATGGAGTATATTAATGAGTATGTAAATTCTAATTACATACTCCTTCTCTTGTCTACAAATATGTCCATGTGACACCATATTTCCTTCATATTCTTCAACCAAATAACATTTCAACCTGATGAACATAGAAGCATATATGAGATTTCAGTTGGCTCCTGAGAAGCCAGGGTTAAAAAAAAATCAGTTGTGCCAAATAACTTCTCTCTTCTCACTGATTTTACTTTGGTTTAGGGAAGTAAAATAATTTTTCATAAAATGTGTTATTGTATTAATATAAAAAGATTCATTAAATCTAATAAATTAAATAAATGGGCATATTCCATTTTTAATTCCTACATGTTAGCTCTCAATATATATACTTCAAAAATCATTTTATTTATTGCCGCCATTCATTTTATAGAATATAATCAATATAACAAAAGAAAATGAGAAATGATGTATTTTGTATACTCAATTAATATATGCTTTGCAAATTTCAGAAAACTTCAGCTATTTTTCTTTTGTGTGTATTTTGCCTGCTATGATCCTATCTTGAGCTCAATGTTTCTATTAAAACGAAAGATTATGGCATTAGTATATAACAATTATTTTCACTTTTACTCATGTCAATATGGCAAATATCCAACTTTCCTAACAATGTTGATGTACTCTGAATTATCCTAGCTATTTCAGGAACTGTTTATAGTCATAATCAAACTGAACAATTCTTCCCAGTTTTGCTTTTAGCCAAAAAATACACCTACAGAGATTGAGAACATAGGGTGATGATGAGAGTAGGTAAAGATCTGTTGGGTCTCTGGAAACCTTTGTTGACTGTTCCAGGCTCTAATAAAGCAAAATGTGTCCATTATCAAAGGGGTTCTGCATCTAGATATTTGAATTCTTGTTTCTAATTATAAAATGTTCCTTTATGACATTTTTTGACCATTTTGACAACCATCAAGGAATTTCTGTTTTTGAGCCATTGCATTCCTAGATTTTCCCTGGAGTATCTTAGCCTCTCTGTATACAACTTCTTTACTTTATTTACTTTTCTTGTAAAATTAATTTTAAAGTGTATCCCACTTTTTCTGTAACTTAGTAGATATTGGTCATTTGTTGTTTCTTTTTGCTTTATTGTTGATTTTAAACAGTTTATGATTTTCCTTCATGCCATAATTATTAAACAAGAACTTAGAAATATGTTATTTGGGGGTCCATAATTTCATAAATATATTGTAAATGAAATAAATTATTTTTATAATCATAAATAAATTTCAAAATGTATTATATAGTCAAGACCTTGGTCACATTTTCAATACTATAAATGTGTACCTCATATATGATGCATTTCTGGTTGTAATTCATATGATTTCTTAAAATGACTAGTGAAAAATTCTCTGAAATTGCCAGATAAGCCTCCACATCACCGGTAAATTTAATTAATTGTGCCACATATTTTAAACTTATATAAAAGACTGAATATTTCTGATTCTTATGCTTATAAAAGTGACTAGTTTTAAAAAGAGCACATGAAGAGGCATGTGTGATACTTATCTGTCCTCAAAATAATAAAAAAAAAATAATGATGCAAAAATGACCTAGAAATTGAACTAGCATGCTCACTATGAACAAAATATTTCTTGAGTTAGAGTGAAGAAAGAAAGATATGCAATATATAGGCTAAAACAATTTATCATGACCTTTCATGGAAATCTATCTATGTAAATAAAATAGTCCTTAAAATAGCAGTGGAAACATGATCTACCAATTAAAAATTTCCAATATTTACTTAGCATTAAGAACAAATTATGCTCAATGTATAATGTATATAATGTATATATTCTAATTATATATTTGCATAAGACCAAATTTTTATCACATTCTTCAATGAAAATAGCATATTGCTAAAGAGTGATTGAATAAATATATATTAATATTCATATATCTCCCAATAAGCAAGTATTAAAGAGATTTGCAAATATGTAACACAATATCTCTCTTCTCAATATTTTTATTTTGGATTTCAAAATAACATTTTACAAAAATATGTTATTACATCAATATTTGCTAGCTTTATTATTTTTAATAAATTAAATATGAATTTACACATGTATCAGTTCTATTTACAATATGGTAGTTTTCAATACATATTACTCAAATAAATAAATTCTTTGATGTTCTCAATAATTTTTTTGCATGTAAAGTGTCTTTGAAACAAAAAAATAAATATTAGATATATGTAAATTATGCCAAATTATGTTCCTGAATTGTTCAAAGAATCTTGGTAAAAAAACTTTAGTATACATCTTAGCACAATTATCTTCCTTTGACTGCTGTGTATCCATGAATATAAAAATACTATGGAATTAATAGAAGCCTGGGCATCACATTTCTCTTACTCTTCAAAGCTGAGAAATCTGCCCAGTCTATTTGAATACAGTGTGAAATTTACTTGTCATATGAAAGTCAGTAAGAAATGACAAGATATCAAGTGAGATTTATACTATGAGTAACCTAAGATAATTATTTGATGGATATTAGGAGTCAGCTATGCTCTATGTAAATCCATTTAATATATTATTGCATTTCAATTGATAAGGAATAGGTATCCTGATCATTATGTTGTTTTCCACATATTAAAATTGTGAAGTAAATATTTTTAATAAACTTCTGATGTAATAAGGAGGACAAAAACCTAGAGCTATATAAAACCAATGCTATTCACGAATATAATTCAAAAGATTATTGCTCTAGTTGGCTAAAGCTGCTCAAAAAGAGACCAGGAATGGGATGGGTTTTAACTATGGGAATTTATTAACTTGCTATTGCAGAAAATAAGAAAAAATTAATAGAATTATCAAAGCAGAATTTGAAAAGATATTTTACTGAAATAGTGTAAATATGACTTTATAAGTAAAACTTTGTGGGACTTGATTTAATTTTCTTCCTTTTTTTATTAGAGCAATTTTAAGTATACAGAAAAATCATGCAGAAAATTCAGAGTTCCCATATACTTCATAAAGACATATTTTTCTATTTTATTAACTGTTTTTATTAATATGGTACTTTGTTAGAGTTGATGAAAAAGTATTATAATTATATTATTAATCATAGTTCATAGTTTATATCAGTTCAGTCTTAATAATCAGTTTCATTCAAGTGAAAATTAATCATTTTAGGCATTTTCAAGTATAAAATTCAGTGTTAAATAAATTCACAATTATCTATCATCATTACAAAAATTTTTTTCGTTACCACAGCAGAAGCTCTGGAACATTTGAATATTAACTCTCCATTCTCAACACCTAACTCTGACCCTAGTAATTTCTGACTCTATGAATTTGAATATTTAGTTATATAAGTGTATCATATAAGTGAAATCATACAGTATTTGTCCTTTTGCATCTGGCTTATCTCAATTAACATGATCTTTTTAAGTTATGTCCATATTGTAGCATGTATCGGTACTTCATTCTTATTATGGATGAATATTTTCCATTATATGTATACACCACACTTTATCCATTCTTCTTTGGGTAGACAATTTTTTTGCCACCTTTTAGAAACTGTGAAAAATATTTCTAGGAATAACTAATATTGGTGTGCAAATATCTATTTTATTCCCTGAATTTAATAACTTGAGGAATGTATATCATAGTGGGATTGACAGGTCTTGTGGTAATTCTATACAGTATTTAACTTTTTGAGGAACTTTCTGTTTTCCACAACAGCTGCACCATTTTACATTTTCATCAACAGTGTACAAGTGTTCATATTTCAACCTACCCTCATCTGCACTTATTTTCCTTTTATAAATCATAGACATTCTAATGGGAGTGGTATCTCCTTGTGGTTTTGATTTGCAGTTCCCAAATATTAATGCTATCATCTTTTCATGTGCTTATTGGTTATTTATTTATCTTCTTTGGAAAAATGTCTACTCAAGTCCTTTGCCTAATTAATTGGTTGTTTGCTTTTTCATTCTTGAGTTGTAGTAGTTCTTTATATATTCTATATATAAAACTCTTTTCAAATATATGGTTTCCAAAAATTTTCTCACCTTCTGTTGTTTATCTTTTCACGTAGAAGTAAATTTCTTTGGATTCATGAAAATGTGTAATTATGTTGCAGTCTAATATATTTATTTTTTTCTTTTCTTGTCTTTGCTTTTGGTGTAAAATCTAAGAAAACATTGCCTAACAATTAGTCTTGAATATATTTTCCTATCTTTCTCCTAGGAATTTTATAGTCTTAGTTCTTATATTTAGGTCTTTAATCCATTGTGAGTAAATTTTTCACAAGGTTTGAAGTGGGTATTCACAGTCATTCTTTTGCATATGGATATCCATTTATCCCAGCTTGATTTGTTGAAAAGACTATTTTTTTCCATTGAGAGACTTGGCACCCTTGTTAAATATCAGTTAGTCTTAGATGTGAGACTATTTCTGAACTCTAAATTCTATTTTTGATAAACATGTTTGTTCCTGTGCCAAGACCACACTGTTTTGAATAATGTAGCTTTGTAATAATTTTTAAAATTGAGAAATGTGAGTCCAATAACTTTTTTTTTTTGATGACTTAAGCTACTTGGGGTCTCTTACCTTTGTATATGAATTTTATGATTAGATTTTTCATTTCTACAAAGAATGGTGTTGAATTTTTGGGAGAATTGCTTAAATGGGAAATCACTTTGGATAGAATTGACATCTTAATAATCTTTACTTTTCCAGTCCATTACATGGAATGTCTTTTCATTTATTTAGGACTTAATTCATTTCAGCAATGCTTCATAGTTTTTGGGTTTTTTTTTGTAAATGTCCTTTCCACCATTGGTTAAATTTATTCCTAGACATTTGAATGTTTGAATTGCAATTGTAAAAAAAAATATTTTTATTTCTTTTTCTGATTATTCAATATTTAGTTTAAAGAAGCACCAATAGTTTTATCATGTTTATCTTGTATCTTGCCACATTGAGGAATTTGTTTATTACATCTAATAATTTTTGTTAGCCCTCAAATCAGGACCATTATGGGTGACCAGAGATGGCAAGAAGAAAACATCAACATGAGAGTTAGTTAAAACTCACATTTATTATGTCTGCAGACAGGAGCCAATGTCAGTCTAAAGCAACTCAGACCTGACTCCCTGTGCTGATGCTTCACTCTTACTTAGAAATTTAAGTTACTACTTAGCATTTGCTTTGATTATGCATTAGCTTTTATGCATATTGATGAACATACATAGTTGATTATATAATGGTATGATTAGTATTTTCAGGAAATCACACTTGTACATACATTGCATGATCAAAAAAGGGGTGGATAATTCCACACCTGGGTGGGAACTTCACTAAGGTAATTAATCAAGTTGGAGTCAAGAGAGCCAGGGGTTCCTTCTGCTCAGGTCCAGCCAAACATTGAAGCTAGTTTTCATACTTCATTGCTTCAACAGGATTTTCTCCACCACAAGAAATGGAATTTGGCACCAAGAGAGGGTTGCACCTCATTACTTTCTAATTTACATATATTCATTTCTTTTGTATCCTAGGAACAGGGAGAGAAGTTATTTTCCTATTTTGTTGATTTTATTTCTTTTTCCCTACTAATTGCTCTGACTAGAACTCCCAGTACAATGTTGGATAACAGTGAAGACAGTGGACATCCTTTATTTCTTTTGAATTCAGAAGAAAGTCTTTCAGTCTTTCACCATTGAGTGTAATCTTAGCTGTTAGCTTTTCATATGGGCCCTTTATCATGTTGAGGAATTTCCCTTCTCTTTGTTGTTTCCAATTGCTTTTATCAGGAAACAGTGCTGGACTTTGAAAACTGCCCTTTCTTCATCAATTATGATGATTATGTGGTTTTCTCTTCATTCTACTAACATTGTTTGTAACATTAATTCATTTTCTTATATTGAACTACTCTTTCATTCTTGGGATAAGTCCCACTGGATGATAGTGCATCATCTGACCTTTGCCAGTCAGGTGAAAACCACAGATCCCTTTTCAGAAGGCATACAGCAGTATGACACTCAATACTGACATATAGTTGTATGACACTCAATATTGGTATGTCTTTAAATTACATTTTAGGGTTATTCAAAATTAATTCAAGTTCACAGACCCCCTGAAATTGTTCCACAGACCCCTTGGGAGTCTGTGGACCCTTAATTAAGAGCCTCTATTTTAAAGTATGTTTGGATTCATTTGCTAATATTATTTTTTTGCACAATGTAAATTATTTTTAAAAGTTAACTCTAGAATGCAATATATGACCTGTCTGGTTCTTTAATTTGCATTCAGCTAGTGATATAACAGGTTCCAGGAGTCAACAAATCAAAGAAATCAAGGGAAATATCACCATTTATAGTCTGAAAAATAGGCTCTATATTGGTGGCACTCTCCTCAGAGTGTATTCTTCCTCTTAAGAAGATAATCCTGAAACAAAAGCATAAGTTTTTCTCTCATCTTTTCTGAGCATGTATCTTTGGCATGAGCTCATGTCATTAGAAGTCTCCCATTTTACAAAGATCCAAAAGACACCTCTTCTACTTATGCAATAAGCTTCCCTCTGATGTTCCATCAAATATTTATGGCAGTAAATTTTTTGCAGTAGGCTTTCTCAATTTCATTGTTTCTTACATGGATTGAGCTCTCTGCAATCTGCTTCCTCATTCTGACCAAGCTACATGACTGTGAGCCAGAGACTAGTGTCCTGTTTCAGTCCTTCAGGCTGACAACATACATACTGTCAGACATGCATGCCACCCAGTGTGTACATAAAATTTCCTCTGCTCTCTTTAGAGGAAGACCAGAGATCCACAATGAGCACTATCTGGCTCCACACATACTTGGGGGAGGGAAGGGAAGAAGAGTCAGCAATGGTACCACAGACTGTACTACTTTTCTGAAGTTGAGTTTTCTTGACTTAATGCTTCCCAGTTACTATGGATATTTGCTTGTTTTCTGTAAAGTTGAGAAGTATATGTAAGTTTTTGCTACTTGTTCAAAGATTTTTGGGAGTTCAGAAACCTGGAGAATTATATGCTGTCTTATTTTATTGGAATCTCTCTCTTCTTGCTCTTATTTTAATATTTTGCTGTGCCTACATTCTTTCATCTAGTGAATGTTGAAATTAGTAAGTATTAATAAAATAAGGAAAGAAAATGAAAAAGTTCAATGTGTGCATCCAGTGATTTCAAAACACTGTGATTTGGCAATATCCTCTATCACGGCTAAATGTTTAGAAGCCATATATTGACACAATTGTTTGCATTTTATTTTTGGTTAATGTGGATTGAACCTATTTGGTTCTTATCAATTTTTACTTTGCTTGCAGGGAGACAGGAACATATAAGCAAATACAAACAGACTCACTGTATTCAGAGAATTCCCTCTCCTGTATGTCTCAAGCTTGAAGTTCTCCAATTCTTGCAGGTCTTGACTTTCTTATTGATTTACCTGGAAGGCCTGACTGGAATATTTTAACTGTTACTATCATTATGATCAAACTGCATCTATACAATTCTATGTACTACTTTATAGGCAGTATATCCCTCATAGATCTTTGCTGCATTTCCACTATTGTTTCCAAATTGATTGTGAATGCTTTGAAAAGGAAATCAATTTCTTTCCCAGGATGTGTTTCCCAGGTTTTCCTGTATATTTTGTTTGGATTCACAGAGTTGGCCTACCTTGTTGTGAAATCCTAAGATAGTTATGGTGTCATTTGCCATCCTCCACACCATGGACTCTCCATCACATTACCTCTGTGCATACATGCAACAGTTGGCTCTTGGACCAATGAGTTAGTCTGTCCTGCTAACCCAAAAAGACTATATTCAAACTTTTTCACACAAAGTCCAATATATATGTCAATTTTTTTTCTCTATCTTTGGTCCTAACTATAGTGTGTTCATCACCTTAGTATTTTCTACCTTTTAGTTCATATTCTAAATTAATACATTTTAAATGTTGTTAAGGATTTGTTCTTTGGAACCCTGTAATAACACTTTACCTGTCCCCACAGATTTCAATTGTCATTTCATTTGTAATTTCTGGGATTACCACTTTCATAGATATCTTTGCAAAATTGATCTATTAAAAAAAGTTTTCATGTCTAAGTTCTACTCATTATGCTCCAATTCATAAACCACATCATATGCAGCATTCAAGATTATTAACACAAATTTAGACAAAATATTCAACAGATATCCACAGTTACTATGAACAGAATTTTACTGATAAAAAAATTCCAAAAAACAAAATTTGAAATAAATTTATTTACATTTGATGCATGTTATTGAATTAAAATACATACCTGTAAAATATCCAGTTTTTTTCCCTATATTTTTTGTTGTTTACCCATTTATTAATGAACTATATTTCTCTGTCTCTTAGTTTTACATACTCAATACCACATTTTTGTACCACATGCATTCTTCTTGAAAAGAATTTTCAGATTGTCAAAATATTTTTGAAAATATTTGGGATTATTTTGAACTAAAGGGAAATAATAACATCCTGTGGAAAAGACCATGCCTTATGCATCATGTACTTGAAAAGGTTTCTATAAATTGAGAAAATTGCAGTTTCCTGGATACTGCAAAACTAGAAGAGAAAATAGATTATTTTGCTCATTAGAATAGCTTATTGTTTAAATTACTGTATTTACATTCACTTTTATACAAGGGTCTGGGCTAATTAGTCAAGTTATTAGAACTGAGTGTCTACTTTGGAATTCAGGGCAAGCTAACAAGATAGCAGTGAGATGCCTTCAAAATTGGAAACCTTAAAATGTTGCTTAATTAATTGAAATTCTAGACTAGAAAAACCTGCCTTTCAATACAGAATATTGTTTGGAAGCTTTTGATTTCTCCATGAACTCTGGATGAAAGAAAAAATATTTATTCCATGCTTGATTCAATCAAGCATTCTACATCATGGACAAAAGTAGTTACAGAGTGGAATGAGATATATCAATAAAATGGCATTAGTTTTTACCTGCAACACACTAGTTATTGCCTATATTTTGTGATGCAATTTTCCCAAAAAATAAGGTATAAAACATTATCCTCTTGAAAAGGAGTGTCTTACTTTTCTGATTTCCAAAGAATGAGCCAGCATTTTGTTGGTTGTAAAATATATTAACATTTAATATCTCAGAATTGAATGATGGGAAGTCTGCCTTTTTTGTGTATACTCCCAATTAAAAAATATTCTGCCTTAAAGAAATTATACTCTTTCTACTTCAGTTTCAACCTCTATCTCACGCATGGGACTCACTGGAATCAACATTGCTCAGTAACTTTTATCCAAGTAACCAAAGAGTATATGGAAATATGCTCAACATCATTAGGCATTAGGGAAATGTAAATCAAAACCACAATGAGCTGCCTTTCACATGCACTGGAATGGATACTATTAAAAATAAACAGAAAAAACAAGTTTTGAAAAGGATGTGGAGAAATAAGACACCCAATCATTGTTGGTGGGAATGAAAAATGGTTCAGGCATGTGGAAGGCAATTTGGAAGTTCCTCAGAAAGTTAGAATGATGATGTTACCTGTAAATCTCGCTTTTAGCTATATATCCAAAGAATTGAAAACAGCGGCTGGAACAGATGTTTGTTCACCAACGATCATAGCAGCATTATTTACAATTGCCAAAAGATGGAAGCAACCAAAGTTTCCATCAACCAATGAATGGATAAACAATATGTGGTATACACACAGAATGGAATATTATTCACCCATAGAAAGGAATGGTTTTCTGAGGCATGTGACATCATGGTTGAATCTTGAAGACAAAATATTAAATGAAATAAGCCAGATATAA
>JAQZBX010020093.1:0-33282 GCA_029593785.1 Cabassous unicinctus
TGAAAATAATTCACACTTATTAGATATAAAATATGGGACTCATGATTTATATATTTAACTCATTTAATTCTCATAATAACACCAGTTCAGTTAAAAACTAAGAAGATATGATTTGGAAAGATTTAAAAGAATTGCTCAAAATTGTTCAGGTGGAAAGATTTGGCATAGCTTACCCATGCAAAATGGCCTCAGGGAACCCATGCAAAATGGCCTTAAGGAGTCATCCTTAATCGCTATATTTTACTGGAGTATAGGAAATGATGATTGCTCCAATACTGCCTTCTTTATGAAGATATTTTACACATATTTGGACTTTTCAAAGATATGGTTGCCAGTCAGTCCTCTCAATTTCTCTCAGTGATCAAGGTGACAGATATAAATAACTGTACTCTACAAGTTGGAATTGCTGAGACTGGGAGAATCATATGACCGATCAGGTCAGTGCAGAGACAAGTCATCTGTTCTTCTTAGAATATATAATATTGTCTCTGAAATCTACACAGATGCCCCAATATTATTTCTAAATGATGATCAATTTGTGTTCCCTAATTTTATTTGTTCATTAACCAAATAAATATTTATGCATATTCATAGGTAACACTATTTATAGTTGTTCAATTCTTGTGTCTACTCTTGGATATTAATTGGATCCAAATCACCTGTGATTTTAAGATCATGACCTCCATGAAATAACCATTGGGCAATTGGCAGTCACTGTGTTCCCAGAGGTTTTGAAGTTGAGGCCAGGGACATGTCTACTTTTTTAGGTAGTTCTCACTAGTTTAAGAACAATTATTGTACAAGAGTGAGTGTTTTGTGGTTACTGTTGTTGGTAATGTCTTCCCTCAACTCTTTTCTCCACTATGATTTAACCACCATCTTTTATGTCACTGTAGGATTTTTTCAAATATCAAAGATAAAGAGAGGATCCTGAAAGCAGCAAAAAAACAAAAAAACAAAAAAACAAAGCATCACATACAAGGGAAACTCTATCAGAATAAGTGTTGACCTCACATTAGAAACCATGGAGGTGAGAAGAAAGTGGTATGATGTATTTAAAGTACTGAAAGAGAAAAATTGCCAACCAAGAATTCTGTATCTGGTAATGCTGTCCTTCAAAAATGAGAGTGAGTTCAAAGTCTGCACAGACAAAAACTAATAAACTATCTTACGAAAAGACCAGAATTACAAGAGATACTAAAGGGAGTCTGCAGCCTGAAAAAAAAAAAACAAGGGTGAGAGATTTGGAGAAGAGTTTAGAAATGAAGATTATTAGGAAGGGTAAATTAAAGTGTAAGAAGACAGACAATATAGAATGATAATGACCACAGAGAGCTGAAGGACAAAATGGATTCAGTAAGTAATGTACTTACAGTAATAATATTGAATGTAAATGGATTTAACTTCCCAGTCAAAAGACAGAGATTGAGAGAATAGATTAAAAAAAAATATGCGCCACCTATATATTGTTTACAAGAGACCCATCTCAGACATGATGCAATCAGGTTAAATAAGAAAGGTTAGAAAAAGGTATTTCTCACAATTAGTAACTAAAAAAGAGCTGGACTAGTGATAGAATCATACAAAAAAGATTTCAAATGCAAAACTGTTATACGGGATGAAGAAGGTCATTATATATTAATAAAAGGGGCAATTCACCAAGAAGAAATAATTATACTAAATACTTATGCACCTAAACTGAGTGTCTCAAGATACATGAGGCACACACTGGCAAAACAAAAGGAAGAAATAGATGTTGCTACAATGATAGTTACAGACTCCAGTACACCACTATCAGTATTGAATAAAAAAATCTGGACAGAGGATAAATAAATAAACAGAGAAATTGAATAATATGATAAATGATCTAGACCTAACAGACATCTATAGAGCATTCCACCCCAAAACAACAGGATATACTTTCTTTTCAAGTGCTCATGGATCCTTCTCCAAGATAGACCATATGTTCGGTCACAGGACAAGTCTCAATAAAATAAAAAAGATGGAAATTGTACAAAACACTATCTTTGATCATAATGGAACAAAACTGGAAATCAATAATAGATGGCAAAAGGGAAAATTCATACATATATGGCGATTAAGCAACACACTGTTAAATAATCAGTGGGTCAAAGAGGAAATTTCAAGAGATTTCAGGAAATATTTGGAGACAAATGAAAATGAAAATACAACAAATCAAAACCTATGAGACACTGAAAAGGCAGTGCTGAGAGAGAAATTTATACCCCTTAATGCTTACATTAAAAAAGAGGAAAGAGCTAAAAAGAAGAGCAAATTAATCCCAAACCAAGCCAAAGGAAAGAAATAGTAAAGGCCAGAGCAGAAATAAAAGAAATCAAGAAGAAAAAAGAAATAGAATCAACAGAAAAAAAGAAAATTACAGACCAATATCTCTAATGAATACAGATGAAAAAATCCTCAACAAAAACTTTCAAACAAAATGCAAAAGCACATTAAAAGAATCATACTCCATGATCAAGTGGGTTTTATCCCAGGTATGCAAGGGTGATTCAACACAAGAAAATCAATTAGTGTAATAAACCGCATTGATAAGTTGAAGAAGAAAATTCACATGATCCTCTCAATTGATGCAGAAAAAGCATTTGACAAAATACAGCACACTTTCTTGATAAAAACACTCCAAAAGATAGGAATAGAAGGAAGGTTTCTCAATACAGTAAAATGCATCTACAAAAAACTTACAGCTATCATAATATTCTATAGTGGAAGACTGAAAGCTTTCCCACTGAGATCAGGAACAAGACAAGGATGCCCACTGTCACCATTCTTATTCAATGTTGTGGAGAGTTTCTAGCTAGAGCAGTTAGGCTAGATAAGGAAATAAAAGTCACCCAAACTGGAAAGAAGTAAAACTTTCACGATTTGCTGATGATATGATCATATATCTGGAAAATCCTGAAAAATCCACAACAAAGCTACTAGAACTAATAGATGAGTTCAACGAAGTGGCGGGATAAAAAATTAATACACAAAAATCAATAGTGTTACTATTTACTACTGATGTACAATCTTAGGATGAAATCAGAAAAAAATTCCATTTTTAATAACAACTAAAACAATCAAATATTTAGGAAAAAAACTTAACCAAAGTCATGAAAGACCTGTATTCAGAAAACTACAAAACATTGCTAAAAGAAACTGAAGGAGACTTAAGTAAATGGAAGAACATTCCATGTTTATGATTTGAAGACTTCATATCATTAAGATGTCTATTCTACACAAACTGATTTACAGATTCAACACAATCCCAATAAAAATCCCAATAACCTTTTTGTATAAGTGGACAAACCAAATATCAAAATTATTTGGAAGGGTAAGTTGCCCCAAATAGCCAAAAAGATCTTTAAAAAAGAACAAACTTGGTGGATTCTCAATTCTGGCTTTAAAGCACATTACTTAGCAACAGTGGTAAAAAAAAAAAAGCATGGTATTGGCATGAAGACAGAAAGATTGACCAAAGGAACCAGTTTGAGAACTCCGAAATAGATCCTCACATTTACAGCCAAGTGATTTTTGACAAGTCAGTCAAACCCTCACAGCTGGGCCTGAACTGTCTCTTCAACAAATGTTGCTGGGAGAACTGGCTATCCATATCCAAAAGAAAGAAAGAAGACCCCTATCTCACACCATGTAAAAAATTAACTCAAAATGGATCAGTGACCTAAATATAATATTGAAAACCATAAAACTCCTAGAAGAAAATGTGAGAAAACATCTTCAAGGTCTTGTGGTAGGTAGTTTCTTAAACTTTATGCCTGAGCATGAGCAACAAAAGAAAAAATTGATAAATGGCACCTCCTCAAAATTCAACTCTTTTGTACCTCAAAGGAGGAAAAAGGGAGCTGACTCAATGGGAAAAAATATTTGGCTACCACATATCTGATAAGGGTTTAATATCCATGATATTCAAGGAGATCATACAACTCAACAATTAAAAGACAACCTGATTAAAAAATGGGCAAAAGACTTGAAAAGACAACTGTCCAAAGAAGAAATACAAATGGCTAGAAACAGAAAAAAAATGTTCAACATCATTAGCTATTAGTGAAATGTAAATCAAAACTAGGAGATAGCATTTCACACCTAATATACTATTACAAAGTCAGAAAATTGTAAATATTGGAGAGGATATGGAGAGACAGGAATGCTTATTCACTGTTGGTAGGAATGTAGAATGGGACAGCCACTGTTGAGGACTGTTAGGCAGTTCCTAAGGAAGTTGACTATAGACTTGCCATGGGACCTGGCAATACCATTACTAGGTATATCCAGAAGAACTGAGAGCAGAGAAATGAAAATATGTCTGCACATGGATGTTCATAGTGGCTTTATGCATGATTGTCAAAATTTGTAAATAACCCAGGTGTATCAATTGATGAATGGATAAAAAAATTGTGGTGCATACACATCATGGAACAATATGCAACATTAAGAATAGATGAATTCATGAAACATTTGACAATATGGACGAACCTGGAGGACAATATTTGAGTGAAGAAAGCCAGTCACAAAAGGACAAATTCTGTGTGACTGCACTATTATAAACTAAATATATTGTGTAAACTCATGGAGCTAATAATTAGAATACAGGTCACCAGAAAATAGAATGAGGTTAGAGAACAGAAAGCTGAGGTTTAATCTGTGCAGAATTTGTAAAAATGCTGTTTGTAAATCTTTGGAAATGAATAGAAATGGTTAAAGCATCTCATGGTGTTTGTAACTAGCAATGCTATTGAATGAGTATGACAGCGGTTGAAATGGAAAATGTGTATTACTAGAAGGAAAGCTAAAAACCATAATATGGTGCTGTATATGACAGTAAAACTTCATGAAAAACAATGAATATGGGTAGTATTGCATATATGAGACTTTTTACAAAATATAAATGCAAATATACTAGAGAGAAGGAAAAAAAATGGCAGCTAAATATGGTTGGGGAAGCATAGAGAGATTGAGAGGTGATGAGTTTTGCTAGTCAATTTTTGTTTATTATTATTATAATTGGAATAATGTAAGTGTTCTAAGAATGACTGAAGTGATGAATGCACAAATATGTGATTACGCCAAATACCTTTGATTGTATACTTTGGATGGATTTATGCTTTATTAATATGTACCGATAAAATTGATTTGTTAAAAAAAAAAAGACTTCTTGATTTTGTCGTGATTATTTAAGGGAAGTTTGAAATGCAGAATTCTAAAGCCCTCCCCATTTCAAACAACAGGAAACCATAAAAACCAGTATCTTGGAGACTCCTAGGAGATTTTCACTTCAACTTGTACCAGATCATAAAAGACTTAGGCATTTGACAAACTAAGGCTGTTTAAGCTTTAAAACCTCAAAATTGCATATAAATCTTGCTTAGATAAGAAACTGCTTCCTCTTTCTTTATCTCACATTGTGGGACAATATTAGAAGGCATACAACCCCTAATTTTGGAGATACTTCATATCTAAATAGATTTACATATTACAAGAGAAAAAAGATAATTGACAGGAGGCAAGATGGCATCAGTGTAGGAGGGCACTAGCTGACTAGCTCTCTGAGGACGGCCAATTGTGGACAGGGTCCTGCCCAGGGGTCTGTGCTGTGGGCGCACAAAGCGAGAAGCTTGGGACATCTATCTGCAGGGAGATCGACGGTATGGATTGATTGGTAGAGATTCGTGAGTTTTAAGCTTGCCTGTGGTGGTTAACACAGATGGCTGAGCCCAACCCTCAGGAAAAAAGCCTGGTTTGAGCTGGGACTCCCGCCAGGCAATCAGGTAAGAGGGAGTGATCTCCGAGATAGGAGTGTTCTGATGGAAGGTGGAGAGGGGTTTCCTTTCCGTGGATTTGGCTGCCTGGAACCCCTTGCAGCTTGGGTGAACAAAAGCTGGATTGAATCAACATCAGGCAGAGGGGAGGGGCAAACCTGCTGAGGAAGTTGAGTTACCTAGCTGCCCAGGGATATGCCCCAAAACCCCCAAACCGGTGAGATGGAGCATTCTCTGAGAGAGGGAGGGTACTGACAGAAGGTGGACAGGGGTTTCCCTTCTATGGATTTGGCTGCCTGTACCCCCTCATAGCTTTGGGGGACAGATAAGCAAGCTTGAAGCAGCGCCAGGCTGAGGGGAGAGGCGAATCTACTGAGGAAGCCTGATTTACCCAGCAGACCGGTGACACTGAGGCTTGGCTCCAGAGGGGACAGAGTTAGCCAATTTTATCCTTCTGCACTGACAAGCATCAGAGCTTCGGCTACCCTGGGGAGGCCAGGAAGTGGGAAGTGCTTGATTAGTTTCCACGAAACTAGTTAGGGTCCCCTCAGTGAAGGGGGTGATCTATAAGAGGACTTCTTTTGGGCCCCTTATTTCACCAAAAAAAAAAAAAAAACAGACATTCACTTTAAAAAATGAAAAATGAATTCTTTTTAATTTAGTTTAATAGCTAAAACCTAAAACACAAGCAGGCTGAGAGGTTCCACAAGGACCACAGAAGGAACACTGTTCCTCCTTAGCGTTGTTTGTCTGCTTGCTGGTGTGGCTGTTTGGTTTTTCTCTGTTTATTTGTTGTCTCTTGCTTTCTTTCCTCTTTCCTCCACCCCACCCCTGCTTTTTTCCTTTTTTTTTTTCTTTTTAATTAGATGCTGCTAGCTTGTCTCGTCTTTGTTGTGCTTCTTCTTCAGTGATTTCCATTCTCTGTCTACACTGATTTTGTAGCCCAAGGTATTTCTTCCCAATCCTTCACCTTTCTGCTTTCTGCTTTCTGTTGTAGTTCCTACACACCACGTTTTTACATTATCCCACAACTTAAGGATATCAATTTCTATTCTATCTATTCTGTTTTCTTCTTTTTTTATTAATATTTTTACTTTCAGCCTTTTTTCACTCTTTCTCTCCTTCCTCATCATTCTAGCCTTCTAAATCATTATATATTCCTCTATTTGGTTTCCCAGTCCACTGTAGGTACTCCACTTTTTTTCCTATTACTCTACACTGCCTACATGAGTTAAATATTCATTTCACTAGGACGTATTTGGCCACTCTTCTAACTTTTATCAACATGACTATTATCCTTCTTCCTTTCCCACATCTTTTGATTCCACTGGCCCTAATCTTTTGTCTTCAAGGTAACATAGAAAGAAGCAAGGAAATAAAATAAGAAGAAAAAGTGTCAAAGAAAAAACTTAACACACACAGAGAACAACCAGCTAAATAAAACTCTACAGCAGAGAGAGAAGCTAATCAACTGAATAAACCCATCAAGATAAAATGATGACTAGAGGGAAACAAAAAATTACAAACCACACTGAGAAACAGGAAGACATGGACCAGTCCAATGAACAAACAAAAAACCAGGAAGATATGCAGAACATCGAACAACTAATCAAAGCTTTCCAAACAAATATCATGGACCAACTTAATGAAGTGAAGGAAGAGATTAAGCATATAAAGAAGACACTGGGAGAACATACTGAAGAAATTGTAAACATACGCAAAAAGATAACGGATATGACGGTGATCAATGGCACAATCCAAGAATTCAAAAAGACGCTGGTCTCACATAATAGCAGATTTGAACAGGTAGAAGAAAGAATTAGTGATGGGGGAGACAATACATCTGAAATCAAACAGAGAGAACAGACAGACAAAAAGATAGAAAAATCCAGCAGGGACTCAGGGAATTAACCGACAACACAAAACGCACAAACATACGCATTATGGGCATCCCAGAAGGAGAAGAGAAGGGAAAGGGAATAGAAGCAGTGTTGAAGGAAATAATGGCTGAAAACTTCCCAACCCTATTGAGAGAGATGGATGTGCAGATCCAGAAAGCACAGCACACCCCAAACAGTATAAATCCCAACAGTCTAACTCCAATACATACACTTGTCAAAAAGACCAATGCCTAAAACAAAGAGAAATTACTCAAGGAAGCAAGAGAAAAGAGAACCATCACAAACAAGGGAAGCACAATAAGATTAAGTGCTGATTTCTCATCTGAAACCATGAAGCCAAGAAGGCAGTGGCATGACATAGTCAAAGTAATAAAAGAAAAAAACTTCCAGCCAGGAAGTCTCTATCCAGCAAAACTGGCATCTAAATATGATGGAGAGTTCAAAATATTCACAGATAAACAGAAATTAAAAGAATATGTCAATAAGAAACCTGCACTTCAAGAAATACTAAAGGAAGTTCTACAAGTTGAAAGGAAAAACCAAGGGAGATAGAGTTGGAGGAGAGTTTAAAAAACAACTAAAAAGACAAAAACAGAAACAAAACAACATATGACATACATTAACCCAAAGAAAATATGGCTGAACTAAGAAATTTATTGCAAGTAATAACACTGAATGTTAATGGCTTAAATTCACCACTTAAGAGACACAGATTGGCAGAATGGATAAGGAAATATGATCCATCTATATGCTGTCTACAAGAAACCAACCTTAGACCCAGGGATTCAAGGAGGCTTAAAGTGAATGGATGGAAAACAATTTTACAAGCTAACAATAGCCAAAAAAGGGCAGGAGTAGCTATTCTAATATCAGACAAAATAGACTTTAAATGCAAAACTATTGGTAAGAGACAAAGATGGACACTATATATGAGTAAAAGGGGTAATCGCTCAAGGAGAGAGAAAAATCATAAACATTTATGCACCTAATCGGGGTGCGTCAAAATACATGAGGCAAAATCTGGAAAAACTAAGTGGAGAAATAAATGCCTCTACAATTATTGCAGGGGACTTTAATACACCACTATCATCATTAGAGAGAACATCTAGACAGAGAATCAATAAAGAAACAAAGGGTCTCAACAATACATTAGAGGACCTGGACTTAATAGACATATACAGAACACTCCACCCAAATACAGGAGGATTTACATTCTTCTCGAGTGCACATGGATCATACTCCAAGATAGACCATATGCTAGGCCACAGAACAACTCTCAATGGATTCAGAAAGATTAAGATTGTACAAAGTAATGTCTCTGACCACAACGGAATGAAATTGGAAATCACTAAGGGTCAGAGAAACAGGTTAGGCACAAGATATGGAAGTTAAACAACATACTCTTAGACAAACATTGGGTCAAGGAGGAAATCTCAAAAGAAATCAGTAACTACCTTGAAACTAATGAAAATGACAACACAACATATCAAAACCTATGGGATGCAGCGAAAGCTGTCCTGAGAGGGAAGTCCATAGCCATAAATTCATATATTAAAAAAGAAGAAAGAGCTAAAATTGAAGACCTAACTGCACATTTGGAGGAATTGGAAAAACAACAACAAACTAAACAAAAAGGAAGTAGAAAAAAGGAAAAAGCAAAGATTAGAGCAGAACTAAAATAGAGAATAAGAAAGCACTAGAAAAAATAAACAAAACCAAAAGCTGGTTCTTCGAGAATATCAATAAAATTGACAAACCCTTAGCCAGACTAACAAAGAAAAAGAGAGAACACATGGAAATACACAAAATAAGGAATGAGCAAGGGGATATCACTACTGACCCACAGAAATAAAGAGTATCATAAGAGGTTACTTTGAAAAATTATATGCCAACAAGAATGATAATTTAGAGGAAATGGACAAGTTTCTAGAAACTCACAAATAGCCTACATTGATGAAAGATGAAATTGATGAACTCAACAGTCCAATTACAAGTAAAGATATAGACTCAGTCATCAACCCCCCCCCCCAAAAAAAAAGAGCCCAGGATCAGATGGCTTCACAGCTGAATTCTACCAAACATTCCAGAAAGAGCTAACACGAATTCAGCTTAAGCTCTTCCAAAAATTAGAAGTAGAAGGAATGCTGCCTAACTCATTCTACGATGCCAATATTACACTAATACCAAAACAAAACAAAGATACCACAAGAAAGGAAAATTACAGACCAATTTCTCTAATGAACCTAGATGCTAAAATCCTCAACAAAATACTTGGAATCACATTCAACAACATACCAAAGGATTCTACACCATGACCAAGTGGGTTTCATCCTGGGTATGCAAGGATGGTTCTATATAGGAAAACCAATCAATGTAATACAGCACATAAACAGATTGAAAGCAAAAAATCACATGATCATCTCTGTAGATGCAGAAAAAGCATTCGACAAAATACAGCACTCTTTCTTGATAAAAACACTGCAAAAGATAGGAACAGAAGGAAACTTTCGGAGTATGCTAAAGGGTATATATGAAAAACCCAAAGCTAACATCATCTTCAATGGTGAAATCCTAAAAGCCTACCTCTGAGATTGGGAACGAGAAAAGGATGCCCACTATCACCCCTCCCACTTAACATTCTCTTAGAAGTACTTGCTCGAGCACTGAGGCAAGAAAAGGATATAAATGGCATGCCGATTGGAAAAGAAGAAAAACTTTCATTATTTGCAGACGACATCATCCTACATGTAGAAAGCCCTGAGAAATCTACATCAAAGCTTCTAGAACTTATAAAGGAGATCAGTAATATTGCAGGCTATAAGATCAGTGCTCAAAAATCAGTAGCATTTTTGTACATCAATAATGAGCAATCTGAGGAGGAAATAAAAAAAAATACCATTTACAATAGTAACTAAATGAATCAAATACCTAGGAATAAATTTAACTAAAGATGCAAAGGACTTATATAAAGAAAACTACACAATGCTATTAAAGGAAATCAAAGAAGACTTAAATAAATGGAAGAATTTCCCTGTTCATGGATAGGAAGATTAAGCATCATCAAAATGTCTCTCCTACCCAAGCTAATCTACAGATTTGATGCAATCCCAATAAAAATCAACACTTTATTTTTAAAGGAACTGGAAAAACTAACCACAAAATATATTTGGAAAGGTAAGAGGCCCCGAATTGCCAAAGACATATAGAAAAAGAAAAATGAAGTTGGAGGTATCACAATACCTGACTTTAAAATATACTACCAAAGCTACAGTGATCAAAACTGCATGGTATTGTCACAAGGATAGATCTACTGAAAAATGGAACTGAATTGAGAGTGCTGATATAGATCCTCGCATATACAGTCATCTGATATTGGACAAGGCCACCAAACCCACTCAGTTGCGAGAGAATGGCCTCTTTAACAAGTGGTACTTGGAGACCTGGATATCCATATCCAAAAGAATGAGAGAAGAATACCATCTCACACCTTATACAAAAATCAAGTCAGGATGGATCAAAGATCTAAATATAAGCACGAAAACCATAAAGACCTTGGAAGATAATGTAGGGAAGCATCTACAGGACATTGTAATAGGAAATGGTTTCATGAACTTCACAGCCAAAGCATGATCAGCAAGAGAAAAAATAGATAAATGGGATCTCCTCAAAATTAAAAACTTCTGCACCTCAAAGGACGTTATTAAGAAAATAAAAAGACAGTCTACACAATGGGAGAAAATATTTGGCAACCATATATCTGATAGGAGCCTAATATCCTGTATATATAAAGAAATCCTACACCTTGAAAATGAAAAAACTAACAACCCATTTAAAAAATGGGCAAGTGACCTGAAAAGACACTTCTCCAAGGAAGAAATACAAATGGCTAAAAAGCACATGAAAAAATGCTCGACATCACAAGCTATTAGGTAAATACAAATCAAAATGGCAATGAGATACCATCTTACACCCATCCGAATGGCAGCTATTAAAAAAACAGCAGACTATAAATGTTGGAGAGGATGTGGAGGAATAGGAACCCTCATCCATTGCTGGTGGGATTGTGGAATGGTCCAGCCACTGTGGAGGACAGTTTGGGGGTTCCTCAGAAAACTAACAATAGATCTTCCATATGATTCAGCAATTCCACTGCTGGGTATATACCCAGAAGAATTAAAAGTAAAGACATGAATAGATATATGCACACCAATGTTCATAGCAGCATTGCTCACAATTCCCAAAAGTTGAAATCAGCCCCAGTACCCATCAAGAGATGAACGGATAAACAAAATGTGGTATATACATACAATGGAATATTACTCAGCTGTAAGAAGGAATAAAGTGTTAACACACGGAATAACATGGATGAATCTTGAAGACCTTATGTTGAGTGAAGCAAGCCAGGCACTGAAGGATGAACAGTATATGACCTCACTGATTTGAATTGTGGAAAGTGAGCAGTATCTGAGAACCATTGTCTGAAAGATAGGTTAACAAGGGAGAGGAATAGAAGAGAAGGTTGTGAGCCATCGCCCATATGGACATAATCTATGGTAAAGTGATAGAGTATAGTTGCATATTGAAGGATAGGACAGGTGGGTAGTGATATTACTGGACTTGGTGGTGCAGGATTGACAGGTGGGTAGATTAGGAAGGGTAGGTTAGAATACCCAGGGCATGTAACTATGAATCTTGTCATCTAATGAGTCAAGACATGGGAGTGTCTTGTGCCCCACGGGGATGGGAAAGAAGGAACAGAAAAGATCAAAGAGGGGGTATTCAGTGGTCATGGGAAATGTTTTTCATTACCTTACAGTAATGGACACAGGACATGGCAAATATCATCAAAAATTATTAAACTGTACCATCTAAATTGTAAACTATACTGTAAACCATTGACAATGTTTAGCAGCTATGTTTCACTATCTGAATAACAGTTATAACAATGCTACCATGCACCAAAAAAAAAAAAAAAAAACTTTTAATATGGGGTGAGAAAAGGGGAAAGAGGTAGGGAATATGAGAGTCTCTAGTATCCTGTGTGTGACTTTGCTGTGACCTAAAACTTCTATGAAAATTAAATGAAAATTTGGGGGACACTGGGGAATGAGAGGGCGAAGGTGTCACAGTACAGACACGACACTTGATAATGCAGTGATAAAAGGAAAAAAAATAATTTAAAAAATATTTTTTTTGTTTTTTCTCATTTTTTGAAAGTCCCAATCCATTAATTGTATTTTAGTTTTAGTTTTTTTTTCCTGAGTTTCCATGTATTTGATCTCTTGCATTTAACCTTATCATTATTATTTCATTTTCCTGTTAATTGTATTTTGTTATTATATGGGCTTCATCTTCAAGGAAGGTTTAGGTCACAGGAGGGTTTCACTGGAGGCTGCAGAGGATCATTGGTGGGGGATGTCTGGGATGGGGGATTCACAGGAGGAAGTTCACCTCAATATACATGAAAGATATGTAAAATTGTTCAAATGATCAAGGGATGGGGCATGGTCACGGTGGGTAGACAATCACTCAATAAATGAGGGAATACTGAATTCCCAGCCTGGAGAGCTCTGCCACATTCTCCAAGGAAGCAGCAACAGTCCCCCGAGTGAAGGGGCAGTGTCTGGCAAAAGAAGATGATCCACTGATGGGTTTTTCTTATTGATGACTAGCCTTATGAGTCTTTGATCTAGTATTTGAAACTTAGCCTTCTGTTATGGGGTGCCTAAGGGTTGCCACCTGAAAGCCTCCTTGTAGCTCAAATGTGGCCTTTCTCTAAGCCAAACACAGCATATGAACGCATTATCTTCCCCCAAGGTGGGACATGACTCATGGGGATGAGTCTCCCTGGCAACGAGGGATTAATATCAAGTGCCAACTGGCAATAAGACTGGAAAAAAACATTGAATAAAAGGGAGAAAAGGTAAAGACAAATGTGTTCATGTGGCTAAGAGACTTCAAAGGGAGTTGGGAGGTCATCCCAGAGGTAACGCTTACGCACACCTCAGTAGGATCTCGTAGAACACCAAAGTGGATATCACCCCACACAGAGGGGCTCCTGAGGGCTCTGGAGACACCCAGGTCCTATATAAGGGGGGATAGCTCCAGAGATTGATGCCTTATCAGTGGGCTCTACTTTGGAATCTGTGCTCCTGAGAGTGACAGAGTTGGACTCAAATAACTCCTCCCTGCACATGGTCCATCAGTCCCTTCTAGTCGAACCTATATGTGATGCTGGAGTTTGTAGGTGTACTTCCAGAGACCGGAGGCTCTGGCCTGCCCATGTGCGAGCTGTGCTTGGAATGTTGGTGGAGCTGCAACTCATACTCTACAGCTTAATGGACTCACCCAAGTCACCTGGTGAGGAGACGATGATAGACAACGGCCATCCCAGGGAATGGAGAGAGCCTGCAGCTGCAGGCAGGATAATCCCATCCACCGTATCCATGGGATATAAGCTCACTCTCACTTGGAGGTGGAGTGGACATCACCATCCCAGACTCCTCAGGATTGGAGCAAGAGCTATGGACTAGAGTGGACTTAATGGTATTCTGTTGTAGACATATTGTGATTCAAGCAATGGAAGAAATTATAACAGTGAGGTGGAGACAGCAGCGAATAGACACTTTTGGGGCAGGGAAGGGAAATGCAATTGTAATACAGGGGCTTTTTCAGGACTTGGGAATTATCCTGAGTGAGATTACAACGACAATTATAGGCCATTTTACATCAACATATAACTTGCAGAACTGTGTGGAGAGAGTGTGGTTTACAATGTGAACTATGGTCCATGCTTAGTGACAAAGCCCCAGGATGCATATATCCATTGCAGGTGATGTGCTACACTAATGAAAGATTTTTATGTGGAATGTTATGGGAGGTGTGGGAGGTGGGGAACATGGGAATCCCTGTAATTTTTGTGTAACATTTATGTAATCTAAGCATCTTTTAAAACATATATATACATATATATATATATATATATATAAAATAACATTTATATAAGCAGATGCATGTATATGCATATATATTTATATATCATTTTACAAATATTGGTTTGTATTGTGAAAAATTTGATTTTTACCCACAATAAAAAATATATATATTATGAAATTTTAAAAAAAAGATAACTACCCTTCACATGGGAATTTTTCTTTTTCCTTTTGATGAGTGTCAAGATATTATTGGTATTATTTCCTTAGATGCAGTATTATTTGCAGTTTACAGCATATAAATTTACAGTAAAACAGTTAATTATGATTGCAATAATCACAAGCTAATTACAAGGAACTACCTTAAGATATTTTAAATCATTATGTCTAATTTAATTAATTTAATTTTAATCTTGTTTGAACCATATTTTTTAATATCATCTTCTTATAAGATGTCACTTTTACAGGTACTATTATCAGTTGTGAACTGCTGTAAATGGAGTCGTTTTCTTGGATGAACTATGCATTAATTGTATCTGGTTAAATATTTTTAGGACAACACCACTATAAAACAGACTTCCCCACTGTTCTAGAAAAATGAAGCAAATTCTACTTTTGCATATGCTTCCTAAATCAGCTATGGATGTTCTGAATCGTAAAGATAAGTGGACCAGAAGAAAGAATTTCCATGAATTATTATTGCCAGAAAAATGAAATGTAAGTATCATGGCTTAAAGTAGCTATAGAATAGATGTTGACCATTAACCCTATTGATAGGAACCCATAATGATTGAAGATTTGGAGTTTTCTATTAAGGTACCTGGTAGCATGGGAGGTATCAATAGACATAATTTTTATGTTCAAATAACTTTACCACTTCTATCTCCCACCCAATGTTAAAAGCATAACCCTCAAGGGTGATTCCTTTAATGGCAAAAAAGGTCAACCTTCACATATGTAAATGATCAGCTGGCTTTTATCAGCTAATAATTTTACATTTAACTATATATTCCAGGGTCACTCATTTAAAAATACATTAAATAAAACGCAGGGATAACGTTATAATTTTGGGTGGATTTCAATTTCCATTTCAATGTACTGTAGTGGAAAATATCATGAAATATACATTCCAATTTCAATAAATCCTCACCACTTATTTCAATTTATTAAGCACAGCTATTTTCTACTATTTTCTATATATATACATATATATATATAAAACACAGGAAGATGTGCCAATTATTCTATGCAACAGATATATTTCTATTTCATTAACTATATAGGATTAATTTGATAATGGAAACTAACAAACTAATGAATTATTTCCAAATTTTACTTTATCTGTAAATAAGTATTTCCAGTGTTTAATTTTTGATATCAGTCTCCATCTCCTACACATATATACGTATAACAAAAAAGCATATTTATAAGTATGTCTGCTTTATACAATTTTCTAATGTAACTATGTATGTTTCATTATTAGATATTAACTTATAAACTGTAACATGTTTTCTTATCATTTACATTATGCATTTTAATAATATATCAATTTATCCCACTGAGAAAACTATACCACAATTGACATAGTAATGCTTTATTTTTTAAATTAATATCTCTACATCAATGGAGAATATAACCTTGTCAGACACTCCAAAGTAATAGCTATGAAGCATATTTATAATTTTTTGCGGTGTAGGTTAAAAATGGGTTAAGGAAGACTTTTCAAGATAGGGAACTGGTTGATACTCAGTAAAGTTCAAAACAATAGTTTAAGACTGAAGGTCAAAATGAGATAAAGTTTGTGATGGGTGATCTTAAGACCAGTTTCGTGAGGCAAGTTTTGAATGAGTAAACCCTTGTCTTCATATGCAGGCTGTTTTCCAAGAAGAGAAACATGTCTGCCCAGATATATTAGAACGTATGCAGTTCCTGAAGAAAACAATGAAGTTATTTATTAGTTCAGTCTTACCTTCCTAAGAAAAATTTAGTGTAGCACACAATTTAGATGACAGCAGAATTTTCAGTTTCAGTGCAATTTTGCACTATTCCTGAGCCTGAGCAGAAGTACTGATTATTCCTTTTTATAAAAGTGATTAATTTAGATCAGCACTACTGTTTTCTATATCAAAATTGCATGTCAAGTAACCCATAATGGTAATTTAAAAATCTGGATGTGTCAGATTTTCATCTGTTTTTGTTGATCATTTACATTGGACCATAATTGTGCATAACATTTTAAAAAGTGGATATCATATTTGGAGCAGTGTAATAGACAATAAGAAGAGAGGTAAGAGGAGAGTTTGTACTCTACTTACATCTAATCTAGGATCCAAGCACTTGCATTTCCCCAGTGACTAAAGATGTTGAGAAACTTTATGTGTTCTTTGGTCATATGTATATCTTATTTGGAGAAATATCTATTCAGAGACATTTCCCATGTTCACTTTTGTTATTTGTCTTTTTTAATATTGAGGTGTAAGATTTCTTTATATATTTTAGGTATAAGACTCTTTTCATATATATGATTTCCAAATATTTTATCCCATTCTGTGGGTTGTCTTTTCATTGATGGTGTCTTTTGTAGCACACAAGTTTTAATTTTAAGGAAGTCCAATTAATCTATTTTTCTTGTTGGTAGTGATATTTTCATTGTCCTATCAAAGAATCCTTTGCAAATCCAAGGTCATGAAGACTTATATTTATGTTTCCTTTAAGAGTTTTGCAGTTTTATCTCTTACATTTATTTTATCCATGTTGGGTTAACTTTTGTATATGGTGTGAAATAGTTGTCCAATTTCATTTTTTGCATGTGGCTAACAAATAAACCAGGAAAATTTGCTGAAAAGACGATTCTTTCCCATTTACCATTATTCCATGGGGCCATTCAGTCTATGCACACTTGTTAGAAACCACTTGGCCATAGAGGTATAAGTTTAATTATGGACTATCAATTCTATTCCCTTAATCTATAAGTCTATCCTTTTATCAGCACTACACTGACTTTATTACAGTTGCTTTGTAATAAGTTTTGTTTTGTTTTTTTTTTTTAGAAGGGACCGGGGATTGAACCCAGGACCTCGTACATGGGAAGCAGGCACTCAACCACTGAGCTACATCTGTTCCCCAATGAATGGGATTTTTTATTTGTTTGTTTGTTTTGTTATTAGTAAGTATTGGGGATTGAACCCAGGACCTTGCACATGGTAATCAGGCAGCAACTACTTGAGCTACATCTGTTCCCTTGTAATACGTTTTGAAGTGTGAATTTTCCTATTTTATTCTTCATTTTCAGGATTATTTGATTATTGTTGGTCTCTTGCAATTCTATACTAATTTTCGAATCAGTTTGTCAATTTCCATAAAGAATTTACTTGCATTCTGATAGAGATTGTGTTGAAACTGGAGATCATTGTGGGGATAATTATCATAACATTGTTGAGTCTCCAGATCCATGAAGATTTATTTAGATTTTAAAAATTTAGTTCAACAATATTTACAGTTTTCAGAGTGTAATATTTACAGTAGTTTTGTTAATTCATGCTTAAGTAATTTACTAGTTCAGATGCTATTGCAAATGCAATTGTCTTCTTAATTTCATCTTCAGATTGCTCATACTATGTATATGGAAATACAATTTTATATATTGATGTATTTTAATCTGTAACATTGTTGATCTCATTTATTCTAATACTTTTTAAAATATTTTCCCTAGGATTGTCTATATACAAGGTAAAGTCAACTGCAAATAGAAATAATTTTGTCTTCCCTTCCAATCTCAATGATTTTATAGATTTTTTAAACCTATTTGCCATGGCTAGAGCCATCACCACAATGTTATATTGTAGTGGCAGAAGTGGATTTCCTTGTCTTTATCCTCATCTTAGGTGTACAACATATTGCCTTCACTTTGAAGTATGACAGCTATTAGTTTTTCATAAATGTACTTTCATCAATTTGATCAAATGACCTTTTATTCCTACTTTGTTGAGTGATTTTATTATGAATACATGTTGAGTTTTTCAAAGTGTTTTTTCTATATTTATTGGGATGATCATGCTTTTTCTTTATTGTTATTCTTTTTGAAATAGTATTTTGCATTAATTGGTTTTCAGATTTAAACAAACCTTGCATCACTGGGATAAATCTCACTTGGCAATGGTGTATAATTATACTTTTATTTGTGGCTGTTGCTAAATGTTGTCCAAGATAATTCTGCCTATATTCTCAAGAGACATCAAGGTATAATTTTTTTTTCTTGTGAGGTCTTCAACTGGTTTGGAAGTACTAGACTCATAGAATGAATAGGGAAGTGTTCTGTCCTCTTCTATTTTTGGAAGGGTTTGTAAAAATTGGACTAAAGTCTTCAGTGAAATGTTGTACATTATAGTGGTAAGGCCAACTGGACATAAGCTTTTATTTCTGGGGAGTTTTTGATGCCTTATTCACAGTTTTCACTTATAATCGGTCTATTCATGTTGACTAAGTTTTCTTGTAAGTGATTTAGAGATTTTACCATAACACCTAAATTCTATAATGTTTTACTATTATTTATAACCAAATTTCAGATATCATTATATTAATTATTGGATATTTTAAATATTTGATTAAATAAGTTTTCTCTTATAATTAAAATAAAGAGATCAGCTAAAAGTTGCATGTAGTTTAGCAATTATATGATTCTGTAAATGTAAAGGAAAATAATTTTAAAGAGAAATAAGTAGCAAAAGATAAGAGTCCTGAGCATTTCTCTTTCAGTCATCAGTAAATGTGCATTTTGGGAGGGGAAACATCAAAGTAAGAGATGTGTATATTATTTCACTGTTGACAGAAAATACAAGAAATTTCACTAAGAAATCAAGTATGGACCCAAGAAATTATAAATGTCAAGAAACATAGTTTTGTTGCATTTATCAGCCCACATAATCACAGTGGAAATATTGTGAAATAATTATCCTATTGTTTTCCTGAATATTTACTCCTCAAAATTCTCCTTACAGCCTCCTTTAACTGATTGTTTCTGAGACTGTAGATAATCGGATTCATAAAAGGAGGGATTATAGAATAGAAAATGGAAATAATCATCTCCTGAATAGATGGCAAGTTGAAGATGGCTTCATATATACAGCAAAGGTAGAGCTGAGAAAGATGATTACAACGAGGATATGAGGAACACAAGTAGAAAAGGCCCTTCCTCGCTCTACGCTGGTTTTAAACTTGAGCACAGCAGAAAATATGCAAATATAAGACGTGGTGATGAAGGCAAAGCACTGCAACCAAACAGGATGGCAGAATCAAAAATTACAATCACATTGGTTAAGGTGTCAGAGCAGGAGAGCTTTAGCAGAGAAGGTATGTCACAGAAGAATTGATAGACTATGTTTGATTGACAGAAGGACAAGTGGAAAGTGTTAGCAGTGTGGAATCCTGCATAGACCACACCACTGAATATGGAGGCCAGTGTCATCTGGATATAGCCCCGAGGATTCATGATCACAGGATAGTGGAGGGGCAAGCAAATGGCCACATAGCAGCCATGGGCCATGATGGTGAGGAACAGCAGCTCTGTAATAGCAAAGAAAAGCACGAGGAATATCTGTGCTGCACATCCAACCATTGAGATCACCCTGTCATCAAGAAGGAAGATGATACATGCCTTGGGCACAGTGACAGAAATGTAGCACATGTCCAACACAGACAGATTCCTAAAGGAAGAAATACACAGGAGTGTGAAGACCCTGGTCAAGTGTAGTTACTGTGACAATGAGAAGGTTTCTGGTCAGAGTTGCCAAGTACATCAGAAGGAATTGCAGGGCATGCAAAATTCTGAGTTCCCACACATCAGAAAGTCCTGTGAGCAGGAATTCAGTCATCACGGTAGAATTGGGCATCTTTGGTAATTTGCTCTAGATTTGAAAAGAAAAAGACAAATAATACCTAAAAATTGTTGAGAATCATGACAAAGAATCAAATTAGTCTAAGTATGTCTATCGAATCACATTTTTCAATATTATATTCTGTATTTGGTATTGGTTATCTTCCTACTTGTGTAACTTATTTCAAAGTAAGGTTAGCAGTAAAATATAGTGTTTAAGAGCCTGTAACAGAATTTAGATATATTTCTGTCATGTAGAACTGTTTAATATGAGTATTAGAAATAAAATATTTGGCTGCAGCATTAATATTGTTAATAGGTCATTTCTATGCATCCTCACTCAATATCAGTGTTCTATAATTGTTAAGAGTTATCAATATTTGATGACCAAATGTAATTTGAATAGAGATAGGAAGCAACTTTATTGTAAGAGAGACTGAAAACTTTACATTCACTAAAATCCATTCTCTGCTGGAAAAATTATTTTTATCACTACTTCCACCATTATGATTTTTATACTGATTTCATTAGTAAATTCACCTTTAAAGAATCCCTTTCTATGATGACAGCTTTCTGAATAGTTACATATATCCCTTCTTAAAAATGTTATGATATACACATTTAACTTTTCTAATTGTCTTCAAATTCTCTCTCATTTTTAAGTATTTTATTAGATATTTTCCACTTTCATTTTGTTCCTCCCCTAGCCTATATACAACAGCAACTAAGTGAATGATAGTACCATGAGATTTTATTTATATTGCCCTTTAGAGTGCATATTATTCACATATTTCACATATTCTATTATTCTCTTTGTAACACTCTAATCTGGGAAGTCATATATGCTATTTATAAAAGAAAAGACTTGGTCACTTAGAGGCTAAGGAAATGTGTTAAGCCATGTAAATACAAGTGAAGAGGCTGATTTTTCTACTTAGATGATGCTTTGCCCTATGGTGCATTTCCTCCAGGAGAATACCTGATCTTAATGAACATCACTGTTTTCCTTTAGACCAACTCTCTCTCCTCTGCAATCTGACCATTCACTTGTACAACTCTATCCCAGCTTTCCAAGTGTTCCAGTATTCATGAAAGCATGATATTTGAATGCCCTATTAAATCACTGTGATACAAACCTGAAACATTTCTCTTTTGATTTCCCACATATTGAGTTGAAAGTTGACAATGAGAACTATTCAAAAAACTGTCAGCTGTAGACTATCAAGCGAACGGCTCACTTCTCTTCTCCTGGGGCCTTCTCTCCAACATCAAAACTGCAACATCAAAACTGCTTCTCAAAAACTGCTCCCTCTGTCCTTTGCCTTGCCTTTTATATTCGATTGCCCCACCCACCAAGGGGTGGGGCTCAAAGCCCTACTGACGTGGCCCAGTGAATGCCCTAATCATAACTTAATCTGTTAATACCCAGATTAACAGATCAGTTTACAAGCATGATCCAATTATATTTTTGGAATTCATCATTACATCAAATTGCCAAATGGCTACATTCCACCCTCTGAATTCCAAAAATACATTACAATATTAAAAAAAACTTAAGTCAGTAACAATTCAAGTACAAAATCATATCATAATCAGTTTAAAGAAATACAGTTCATCTTGAGGCAAAGTCCCATCTGCTATAGACCTCTGAAACTTACAAAACCATTTTACTGCTTCCAATACACAAATGGAAAGACAAAGGATAAACATTTTCATTGTCATAAGGAGAAATTGGTATGTTAAACAATGAGTCATGGATCCTTTACAGTTAACTAAAACTGCAGGGCATCCTCCATTCGATTTCAAAGTCTGAGAGTTATTCTTAAGATGATGGTTTCTTCTCCTTGGGGCCACATGGGAACCCACCCTTTCCACAGGCTTGCCCAATGGCCATTTTCTTGGTTCCACCCTCATCAAGCATCTGGGTTTCGACCAAGCTCTGGACCTCACCCTCCAAGAGTGTTGGGGTGATTGCAACACCTTACCCAATCTTTGGGTTAGAGGCTTAGCCCTCCTAGTACAGTGAGGTGGAGACAACATTCCCCCTAACCTTTGGCATACAGGTTCAACCCTCTCAGAGCAACGAGTTGACCACCTGGCCTTGCCTAACCGTTGGCATACAGGTTCAACCATATCAGAGCAATGGGTTGACCACCTGGCCTTCTCTAATCCATGGGGGACAGGTACACCCCTCTCAGACCTATGGGGTGTTGACCTTAACCGTCCTAATCTTTGAGGAATGTGCTCCACCCTCTCTGCACCCTGGGATGGCAAATCTCTCCCAGAACATCGGGTGGGGACATCCACCCTCTTCAACTGCTGGGGAAAACTCACCCTCTCTGCACCATGGGGCATCAAAACTTTCCCAAAAAATCGGGTAGGAACATCCACCCTCTTCAACTGCAGGGGCAAACTCACCCTCTGTGTACACATGGGTGGGGCTCCTCTCTTGGCCCAAGGAGATGTCTTAATTCCAGATCTCTGTTTCCATGGTTTTCTTCTTTAAAGCTGATTCTCCTTCAATCTCTCCTTTCCATGTCCTCTTTTGTCCAAGCTGACAGTGGTTTTGTTCATACAGCTCTCTCAAAAACTTTGTTGGTTTAGCATGCAGGAAGCAGGGGTCCAAGTCATCAGACAGTAAGACTTTCCACAAGTCTTTCCTAGATAACTGGATCTTTAATTCTGATTTACAAGTTCCAGGTTTAGCTATGTTTTCAAATGGGACACTTTCATCTGGGAAATTGATTTCCAGAAACTTGGATGTTCTGGAATCAGCTTCTGTTTTCTTTGTGCTCAAAAGTTCAGTCCTTAGTGTATTTCGCTCATCTAGTATCTTGCTATAAGCTGCAAGGAGAAGCCAAGTCACATTCTCTGGGTTTACTTTGGAAAGTTCTTCAGCTATATGTTCAGGTACGCCATTTTCAAATTCTGTCTTCCATATAACACCAGGAGTTAATCTTTCTAAGTTCTCTGAAACTTTAAAACATGGATTGCCTTTCCTCCAGTTTCTAATAATAGTTTCATCATTTATTTCTAAGGCATCATAGAAAGTCTCTTTAGCATGCATATTACTATCAACAATTTCTTCTTCAAAGCCATCTAGGCCTTTTCCATCAAGCATTTCAGAATTCCTCCAAAAAATGTCCCTTACCCATTTATAAAACCATTCCAACATTTTGGTATATGCAAAAGCACTTTCCCACTCCTCGGTACCAAATTCTGTATTAGCCAGCCAAAGTGGGGCTAATGTGAAATACCAAAAATGGGTTGGCCTTTATAAAGGGTATTTATTTGGGGTAGAAGTCCACAAATACCAGGCCATAAAGTGCTAAGTTTCTTCTCTCACCAAAGTCCATTGCCACATGTTGGAGCAAGACAGCTGCTGATGTTTGCCAGGGTTCAGGCTTCTTGGGTTTCTCTCCAGGCTTAGCTCCTCTGGTTCCTCCACAAGGTCAGCTGTAGACTATTAGGTGAACGGCTCAGTTCTCTTCTCCTGGGGCCTTCTCTCCAACATCAAAACTGCAACAGCAAAACTGCTTCTCAAAAACTGCTCCCTCTGTCCTTTGCCTTGCCTTTTATATTCAATCCCCCCACCCACCAAGGGGTGTGGCTCAATGCCCTACTGACATGGCCAGGTCAACGCCCTAATCATAACTTAATCATGCCCAGATTAACAGATCAGTTCACAAGCATGATCCAATTATATTTTTGGAATTAATAATTATATCAAATTGCCAAAGTGCTACAACTTACATTTCCCTCTTATTGCATATCCAGATTGAAATCAGTCTCTGGAATAATTCTCATAAATATCATTTTAAGTAAGATATAATTCAGACAACATAACAAGATCCATAAGGATCTCAGGTATAGTGTATACCTTTCTTACTTTTATTAACACTTCATTGAAATAATCCTTTTCAACAAGATCCCATATTACTTAAAAATCAATGGAACTTGAATACATGTTCTAGACCCATATGATATTACTATATAATACTTGAAGCTCATACAACAAGTTATTCATATTTATGCCCTGTTAGCCTATAGGTAAATTTTCTACACATAACAAATCATTAAGGAATTATGAAGGTAATGATTCATTTCATTTGGGATAATTTTCTTGGTGAAAATGTTTTGGTTGTAGGCTTTAAATGACATAAAGCTTTCTTCAAACACAGATGAAAATTCTTTCACATTTCCCAATCAATCACTTAAAGGTATAATCCTCTAAAATTTAAACTTAAAAACGTATATCTTAGAATAATTTATTTTTTTGATATTGCAATTTTATGCAAGTGTTTGCAAATCAATGAAAACTCATATCAAATATGATAAAATATATAAAAATCACTTCTTATATAACTTATACAATAGCTATTATGCTAAGGACTTTAAATATGTTTATAAATATCAGCTCAGCATTGAAACCATTATCTGCATTTATATATGAGAACAAAAGGGTCCGAAGTTCTTCAGTCATTTCCCCAAATTAAGTAAGGTACATAAAAGGATCAAACATAAATGGTTCTTTTTACCACAACTCCTTGTTTTGATTTGCAATGAAGAAAACATAGTCATTAAGAGTCACTAAGTCATAAAATCTTACTTAAATATTATATTTTTAAAATGTAGAGGTTAGAAAATAAAAATAATGATGGTGCATATCTCTGACTTAACACCTAGAACACTGTTCAAAAAACATGAGATTCTGACATTACTTGATCATAATTGGAATATAATTTCAGACTTTTTTGAAAAATCATTTAAATACACTCATTTAAGTTCTGTAGACATAAATATAAATTTTATATTAGTGTTTTGAGAAATAGTTACATAAATTAAAATGTGACTATTCATTTTAGTGGCCTTTTACCAGATAAACATTTAGGTAACTGTTCAGTGAAGCATTCCTGGCATGACTGCTCACCTGCTCCTTGCCAAAATTTAGCTCTGTACAACAGATTTAGGAAAATCCTTTAAAATCTTCAACATGCTTTCTACTCTTTCTCTGTTTTTCTCTCTCATTTATGTTCTGCATGACATTGAAATAATGGATACAGGCCATTATACATTTGTTCATCAATTGTAACAAATGACCCACACTAATGTAAGATGTTGCTAATGTGTTAAAGTGTGGGAGGGGCAGGGAGTGGGGAATATGGGATTCTTAATAATTTTTTTATCTTTATTTTTTAAAATACTTTAGATTTAAAAAATGTTACATAAAATACATAGGAGATTCCATTATGCCCAACTCCTTCATTGCAACATCATTCAGGAGAATTCCAGTGTCCCAAAAATGCCCCCATATTAACCTCTCTCTCCCCTCAGAACCTCCAGTAGCCACTGCCCCCACATCAATGATAAAAGTTCTTCCATTGCTAGAATAACAATAAGTCTATAGTAGAATAATAATAAGTCTACTCTAGTCCATCATTCATTCCCCAATCTTGAGGATTCTGGGATGGTGATATCCACTCCACTTCTAATTGAGAGGGAGCTTAGATCCCATGGGACAGATGGATGGGACTATCTTGCTTGCAGTTGCAGCCTTTCTCTGCAACTTATGTAACATTTATGTAATCTAAAGCTTCTCTAAAAATAATAATAAAGAAAAATAGAAAAATAATGCAAAAATCACTAGAAATAATGATTTTTAAGACGTATTACAATAACACCTACCTCGAGAATTTAATATTTATAAAATATTTTAAGTAGAGGATATCTGAAAATATCGCAAATGACCCTTAAAATGCATTCCTTTGGTTGCTGTATCAAGGAGTTTGCTAAGCCTTTATATTTTGTTCCAATTTTTACACTTTGAATTTTCTGACTATAAGAATTTTTTACCATAAATATGCATTTGAATAATTTAGGAATAAAAAAATACACAGAAATGATAACTTCACCAAAATATTGAGGTATTGAATAATTAAAATGTCTGCTGTTTCTCTCACAGTTCACATTTTTGTTTCCGTGCTTCCCATTTTTGAGTCAAAATTAATCACTTAATATTTAGAACCTCTGCTAAACGTCAGAAGGCAGGGAGGTGTCATTTTCAGATTGACCTAATGCTTGCAAAAGTGATAAATTTCTGACTTTTGATCTCCTTTAATGACCTGTATTTCAGGACCCTTTAATTTGTTGTACTAAGTAGTTTATGTTCATGTTGTTGTTTCAGGCAAACAAGAATAGTGTTTTTATTTAATTATTGATAGCATTGTAAGATAAACTTGATTAAAATTGTGACTTCATTATGCCTCTATAGCTCCAACCTAGTTATGTCAGTTTCATGATGAAAATTTGAAGTTATAATAATATTTAATCAACCTTTTCCTCACTAAAATTCATATGAGAATATATGGATATATATTATAGGAATGCAACAGACTCTCAAAGTCTGAACAAAAAAATGAAAAGCATTTACTATTTTTCACTCTTAATCAATTTTAGGTTTCTAGATTGAATTTCCATGTGGCAGCATGTCAGAAGTGAATCTTGTTGGCCTTTAAGGGAAGATAATGTTTTGCATTTGGACTCTGCCATTTACTTGCTATGTAGCTATGGAAACCTTTTCAAACAACTCTGAACCTCAGTTTCCTTATCTATAATTTTTTTAAAAATAGAAGCTTTGTGGATTTAACATTTCAGAGAGAAGTTCTGAAATTTGTATCTAAGTGAAGAAAATAATTAAATAATAATTACACATCATTGATAAAAGGATTTAGCATGTGATCCTTTCAGCATTTAGTTACCTCACATGATCAATCCATAGAACCACTCTTTTTAAGAAGAGAAAATTAGTCAAAAGAAACCCAGTTCTTTTCTTTGCTATTTTAGATTTCTGTTAAAAGGAATGAGAGAATATAAAATATTTTGTACTGGTTTGACTAAAGATTGTAAAACTGCAATCATTTCTTTACCAGCAGACTGGGAGGTAGCAGGGTGAACCTTGCACAGGAAATATCTTGTGATAATTAGAATGCTGCACTGATGTTTTGGTCCCTCAAAATGCAAAAGCAAATTATACATTGACTTTTCTACATAGGCTTGAAGGACATCTTGTTCTTTCTAAAGAATTGGAAGAAATATTAACTACATTAACATATATATGTATATATTATTTTACTTATTCATGCAAACTTCCAAATAATTATTTATAATTAAATGTTTCTAAATATTTTAGGATAATTATATGCACACAATAGTTGGGAAACTTATGGGATCAGTCAAGATCAAATGCTTACATGCTCTTTCATTTTATGCTAAGGCAAAGGAGTAGTATTATAAGAGAATTATAATGGATTGTGTATGATTTAATTTTTATGAAAAAGTTTCACTTGTTCATGTCTGTACCATGTGAACATATAATATGGGGCCTAGCAAAAAGAAGATAATAGGCAAACATTCCATGAAAGTATAAATTAAATAGGATTAGCATAAATAAATCACTATTTCCACATTTTAGGTAAAACACAATCCACCATACTTAAATTTGTTTAAATATAAATTTAAAATACCATTTTACATACCAAAACTGTGGACGACTTGCAGAGCCACTCCTGCCCCTGCTTGTTTTGCAGACATCAACTGGGTCTAATGCTACTATCAGATCACTCTGCACTTCCATGAACAGTTATCAATTCTGATAAATGTGCTGGGACTGAAATTTTTTAATGCAATGAGTAAAAATGAATACGTTGTTTTTGTATGAGTAAGTACTTCTTATTTTAAACTCTACAGTTTCATAAAGGGACTTGTGCAAGAAAAAATGGGAAGTCACATATGGAATGAGGTGAGGAGGAGGTAAAAAAGAAATTAACAAAAACAGACTCACAAGTTAATATTGTGATTTCTGATGTAGAATGGGCAATCCACAGTTTGTGGAAAGATTCCAAAGATGATGCATATGAAGACAAAATGATGGGCATATTTAGCTGAGATGACTGAGATTCTGATAGAAATTGTTCTATTTAATAAGAGTTTCTGTGTTCAATCTTATTTACCAATGAGTGAATGCCAATGGCATTAGTGAAAAACCCCAGGACACAAAATTAGCATCAATAAGAACCAGTGCCCAGAGGTTATTTCAATAAAATAATTGGCTCTGGAGTGAGATTGAACAGAACCCAAATTATCTAGGCACAGACACAAGTTTGTATATTAAGGAATATTAATATAACTGAACATGTGAAAGCATTGGTGAGAATAATATGAAAATGAGGTAAATAAGAATTAAATCATAGTTCATCAATATTCTGAGGACTCCTAAGGTGAAATTTTTGTGGATCTGAGAGAACAAGGCACAGAGAAAGTCAGGTCCAGAATCTGGCCTCTCCCCAAACCTGGACAGGTGTTCTGGCTGATCCTTAGCATTTCCTTTTCAGAAATGCAATTATATTCACTTGTCAGATTAAACCCCAGGACATCTAATTGATTAAATGACAAAACAGCTCTTCTGAAATTGTCCAAGATCATATAAAAATAATTGAATATTATTTATCAGTCCATTACCAAAGCCCAACATGGCAGCCTGTGAATGATGTGATCAGCAAATTCTCTTCAATTAAACACAGAATTACAATAGAACTTAGTCATTCCATTCCCAGGTTTACCCAGAAGAAATGAAAAGTAAATGCCCACACATTTATTTGTATAATAATGTTATAGCAGCTTTACTTATATTTGTCTAAAACTGGGGAAAAAACCCACAAATATGCAACAATGAGTAAAGGAATAAAAATATTTTAGTATATTCATGCTATATAATACTACTCAGAAATAAAAGTGGATGATTTAATTATATGGTAATATGAATGCATTTTACAGTATTTACACAAAAGCAAAAGATACCAGTCAAAAAGGAGTATGAAATGTGTGAATCGATTTATATAAAATTCTAGAAAATGCAAACTAAGCTATGGTAGCAGAAAGCAAAAGTGTGGTTATCTTTCAGCAATGTCCTAAGTTGTGGGTGAGGGACAGAATAATTACAAAGAGATAGGATGATCCTCCTCTACCACTGCTGTGACCCTTCTGAGATCCAAAACCTCTCAAAAATGAAGTAAAAAATAAAATAAAATTAATAAGAAAATGAAATAATTTAAAAATAACCAATAAAATACAAAAAAAACAATTTGAAATAAATTTAAAAATTAGACATTTTGTCTAAAATGACTACACACACTGGGGCAGGGTATCAGTAATGTGGGGACCATGGGAAGGGGTTCACTGGGGGCATGCCTCTAACACTTAAGAATATGTTTAAGTGTCCATGGGACATTGTCTCAGTGTGTGAAGATTCCACACAATAACCAAAAGAATATTGAATTTCCATCCTGGGGAGTTTTGCTACATTCTCTAGCAGGATAGCAAGAATCCTCCTAGTGCAAGGGCAATGTCTAGTGAAGGAAGACAGACCATTATGCCAGGCACTTGACATTAATGATTGTACTTATGAATCTTTTCTTGTGAAATTGAAACTTAGCCTGGTATTATATACTGCCTAAGATTTACCTCCTGAAAGCTTCCTTGCTGCTCAAATGTGGCTTCTCTCTAATGAGAGACAGCATATAAACACATTACCTTCCCCCCAGCATGTGACATGACTCCTGGGGATGAGCCTCCCTGGCACTCAGGGATTATTACCAAGCACCAACTAGCAATGCATCTGGAAAAAGACCTTGACCAAAAGGGGGAAAGTATAAAGACAAATGAATTTTTATGGCTAAGAGATTTCAAAGTGAGTTGGGAGGTCATTCCAGAGGTTATGCTTATGCAAGTCTCAGCAGGATCTCATTGACTGCCACAGTAAACAGTGCCACAAGTAGTGGGGCTCCTGAGGGCTCTAGAGATATCCAGACACTATAAGCAGGGCTGTGAGTTCAGGAATTCAGCACCCTGTCAGTGGGCCTTACTTTGGATTTCATGCTCCCCAGTGTAACAGTTAGACTCATTTACAGGTTCTCTACACATGGCTCTTCGGCACCTTTTATTTGAACCCATAATTAGCACTATACTTGATAAATATATGGCCAAGAGACTAAATCTTTGGGCCATCCATGTGCTAGTTGAGCCCTGAATTTCATCAGAGTTGCAACACCTACTCTCCATTTCATTGGACTCACCCAGGACAACTAACAAGGAGATGACGATGGACAACACCCATCCCAAGGAACAAAGAGTGTCAGCAATGGCAAGCAAGATAGCTCCATCCATCTGTCCCGTGGGATCTAAGCCAGCTCTCAATTAGAAGCAGAATGCGCATCACCATCCCCAAATCCTCAAGATTGGGGAATGAACAATGGACTAAAGTGGACTTACTATTATTCTACTATAGACTTCTTATTATTCTAGTAATGGAAGAACTCATATTGATGTAAAGGCAGTGGCCACCAGAAGTTCTGAGGATGGTAAAGGAAAGAATATGTGTAATATGGGGGCATTTACAGGACATTGGATTTGTCCTACATGACATTGCAGTGACAGATACAGGCCATTGTATATTTTGTTATAACTTACAAAATTGTGTGGGACAACATGTAAACTATAATCTAAACTGTAGTCCATGGTTACAATGTTTCAATATAAGCTTATCAATTTTAACAATTGTACCACACTAATGAAGGACGTTGTTAATGTGGGAAAGGGTGGGAGGGGGAGGTAGTGGGGTATATGGGAATCCCTTAAATCTTTTATGTAACATTTATGTAATCTATTTTTTAATTTAAAAAATAGGTTATATAAAAAAGAGATAGGATGACACATTTTAGGAAGTAAAGGATGCTTTCATTATCTTGATTATCACTGTGAATGCACATGTATACAATGTCAGAACTTATTAAAATGTATACTTCAAATACATGCTGTGTATACTATGTCCGTTACAATTGTTTTAAGTAGCCAAATAAAACTACATATTACATTCAAATAGGTATAATAACACAAGGTGTTGCTGTAAATTGGGTGACTTGGCAAAGGGTACTGTGATATAAGAAAGACAAGACTAAGAGTTTAAGGGAAAGCTGGGGTCAGGGGGTTAGCAGAACTTATCTGCCATGCTAGCCCCGAAGCACAGACAGCCCAGCACTTTTATTAGCAGAGCAAGGTTTCAGTTACATGCAGAGAAGCACAGCTAGTGATTAATTACTCTCGGATATCACCTGGGGGTTTATTGCAAGCAAAGTTCACACCTGTTGTCTATCTTACCCTTGAGACTTGGTGCCAGCAAGAGTTCAAACAGTGCTCTCAAGGTTTTACTTTTGAGCAAGTGTCTGGCATTCCAGACATTCTGTTCTCAAGCCAGAATTCCACTTTTCAAGGATTCTTCCTCACACATGGTACTAACACCTAATTTACAACACACACATTAGAAGCTGTAAGACAAGGGTGCTGAACTCCCTCATCTTTTGTTTATCTGGGAATGTCTTAATCACTCATCAATTTTGGAAGAAACTCTTGCTGGATTTAATATTCTTGATTGGCAATTTCTTTCTATCAGCACTTAGAATATTGCATACCACTGCCTTCTTGCCTCTACGGTTTCTGATGAGAAACTAGCAGCAAATCTTAGAGGAGATTTTCTTGTACAAAGCTCATTGTTTTTCATTGGCAACTTTCAGAACTCTCTAATTGCCCTGATTTAGGACAAGTTGACCCCTATATGTATGGGCATGGCTCTTTGAGTTTATACTGTTGGGGATCATTGAGCTTCTTGAATGTGCACATGCTTACATTTGATTTGGGACATTTTCTGTCATCATTTCATTGAATATTCTTTCTGACACTTTCTTTCTTTCTTTACCCACTCCCATAATCCATATATTGGTACACTTCATGGTGTCTCACAGGTCTGTTAAGCTCTGTTTGTTCTTTTCTAAACTTTTTTTCCCTGGTCCTCATTGTGAAACTGTTCAGTAGTCTTGTGTCCCTGATCAATGATTCTTTCTTCTGCCACTTCCAGTGGGCTGTTAAAACCATCAATGGAATATTACATTTCAGTTATTGTGCTCTTTTTTATCAGTTTCACTGAAACAAATTCATAAAGCATACAATCTGTCTACAGTGTAGAATCAATGGCTTTTGGTATAATCACAGAGTTGTGAACTCATTCCTGCAATCAATATGAGAGCATTTTTATTACTCCAAAAAGTATATTCCCCTAATCTTAATAACCACCTCTCAATCCCTCTATTTCCCCTGCTATAAATGTTAATCTATTTCTGTTTCTATTTATCTATATTTACATTTTGCATAGATGGAGTTAAACAATTTGTAATACTTTATTTCTGATTTATTTCACATAGCATACTTCCTTTTTACTATTGATGGAAGAATATCAATATATGTCTATTCCTTATAGACCATAGTTGGTTATGCTTGTATATTTACCCGAATATTGCCATTTTATTAACATCTCATAAAATTAACATACATTTGTTCTGTTGCAAATTAAAACATTCATTATATGCACAATAACCCATACTGTCAACCAGAAAGTTCACTGTGATATACAATCCTTTATTGTTGAGTGTTTTTATTATGAATATTTGTTGGGTTTAGTGAAAATGCTTTTTCTGTATGCATTGGGAGGAAGATCATGTTTTTATTATTTTTTATTCTTTTGAAATGATATTTTACATTAATTGGTTTTCAGATTGTAAAAACCTTGTATCATTGGGTAAGTCTCACTTGGCAGTGGTGTATAATTATTTTTTAATTTATGTTTGGATTTGAGTTGCTAGTATGGGGTCCAGAATAATTCAGTCCATATTCCC